>JXTC01000171.1:3671-19849 GCA_002914845.1 Trema orientale
CGTTCCTCGGCCACGTAGCAGCAGATAGCGAGAGAGAGAGAGGGTGAGGGACGAGAGGGGAAGAGAGAGAATACTTAAAACATATATATATATATATTAAATCTGATTTTTTTTTTTAAATTTTGGTCAAAAGACCCTTTTTGACTGTTTTAAAAAGTCAGTTCTTATAATTTAGTAGTGGATGAGTTAGTTTTTATTTAGATATTTTTGATATGTTAAATTTTAGGAATTCTAAAAAAATTTAAATTAACTTGAATATTACAGAAATCTAGAAAAATTATAAATTTAAATTTCTTTGATTTAGTAATCTTAAATTTAAATTCTTAACCCACCTTTGTTAAAATACTTTTAAAATTTTACAGATAATTTGTTATTTGAATTACTTAACTCTATTTTCTGTTATATAACTTTACCAAATATATATATATATATTATAAACATTTTCTTAGGTCTTGTAAACTAGTTCTTACGTTATCAGTTTTTTCTCCCCTTTTAACAACAATTTATTATTGATTAGTTTATTAAACATAATATATTATTGATCATTTTATTAAATAGAACTTCACTTCTATTTAGATAAAGCTAATTAAGAATTTATTAGATAGAAGTTCACTTCTATTTACATAAAGCTAATTAAGAACTTCTACGGATGTTATTTTCCCAGAAAAATTTATGTAGTTTTTTTTCAAATTAATTTCTTTAGAACCAAGTTATTTCTCTTTAATTAAATTGAATAAGTTATGTATAACTTGTACTAATCTAACAAAAAACTAAGTAAACAAAAAATATATGGAGTACTAAATTTCCCCTTTTTCTTTCTTTTTTTTCTTTTTTTTTTTCTTTATGTTTAAATTTATATTTCTAAATTTTTTTATTTCTTAAAATTATCAATAATTTGTATACGAATTAAATAAGTAACATCTTCAAAATGCAACTACATATAAAATTTAGTTGCATTTTTCAAATGCTGCTAAATCTAAATTTAGTGACATTTCTAAAATGCTACTAAATCAAAACATTAATGACATTTGAAAAATATAAATTTTTATGACATTTTAAAAATATTTCTCAATCTAAAGTTTAAGTGACATATTTAAAAAATCATAATATTTTATAAATGAATGACATTTTTCAGAAAATGCCACCAACTATTGTTATTGTGACATTTTAAAGGATAATATAGCTCAATGAAATGTCACTAATTGATATTTTTTTTGTAGTGGTATTGGATGAAAGATTGTTCAAAGTTGCGAAATAAAAACAAGGGAAAGCTGCTTCTGATGCATTTGTAGCCGAGCTTAAAGATGATGGGTCAGATTTTGCTCAAGTTAGTTAGTCATTGACATCTCAACGTGAAGAGTGGATTTTGAATTCAGATTGCACTTACTGATAGGTATTAATTTTGTCTATATTTTACATCAATTCTTCAATGATTTTGTTAGTTTTCTTGATAATTTTATCTCACTTATCTTACTTTTGGTGTTTTAGGTGAATTTTAAGGAAGAGGAGTTAAAAGGAGCTGGAACAAGTCAAAAAGGGACCATAAAATAGAAAACTGTGCAAAAAGGAAGAACCAGAGGCTCAGCATTGCCACGCTAGCTTTCTGGCACCGAGGCGTCCGATCTTTGGAAGACTGGTGAAGGAAGAAGAAGAAGAAGAAAAAAAAAATAGAAATTTTGATAGAACCTCGGCATTGCGGCACTAACACCTGAGTGTTGCGGCGTCTGTAGTACGTAAATTTGACTATTTTAAGTCTTTTGACCTTTTTGGACTCCAATTTCACCCATGTCTGCCCCTTAGATGGATGTCCTTATAAAAAGGGACCTCTAGATTAGAACAAGAGGACATTAGATTCAATATAACTCAGAAAGATCTAGAGAGAGAATTGATAGAGGTTTAGAGAGATTTGAAGACTACTAGCATAATGATTTATATGCCTACTTTTATAAACATGCTAGGCTAAGTTTTTATTTGGTTAAGGGCTATTTCAAAGTCCTAGACATGGCATATAATTTATTATTTTTTATTTCAATATTAATATTAGCTATTCATTCAAAGTTGTTATGTCCTTCCATTATTATCTGAATTATGCATAATGTTTTGATTTATTTAGGTGTATAACTAGATGAACAAGATGGTATTCTATTGCTAGGGTTTGAATGGATGTTTGTCATATTTAAACTAATTAGTAGCGAATCTATGGTTGCTATAAGTATTTGAGATATTAGCTATAGTGAAGTGTCAAGCAGTGGAATTTTTTAAGGAAAGCATTAATGCTTTCCATGTGTTAACTGTGTAAGCAAAACACGGTTTTGCTCCGTGTAAGGAAAAAAAAAAGAAGAAAAAAACATGTACAAACCGTGTGTAAGAAGTGTGATATATTAGGAAACTTTGAGAGAAAAAAGTGTAGAGGTTAGAGAAGCCTTACACTATAAATAGGGTCCTCATCTCTCATTATTCATTATCCCAAAAAAGTAAGAAACACCAAGTGTTTAGTGAGAGTAAAATTATGAGTTTTTATTCTTTTAGAATGAGAGAAAAATACAATTTTTCTCTCGGGTATATTCGGGGTCTGGGGTGTGAGTTGAGAGTGTTGAGTGTAAACACTTGCAAAGGTTCCTTTTCTCCCAATAGTGAAAATCTGCAGCAGCTCCGCGGACGTAGCCAATTTGATGAACCACGATAATTTTGTGTGTCTTATTTATTTTATTTCGGCGTTATTTTTTACATTTATTTTATCGCTTCTACTATTGTATATTTATTGGGGAGGTTATTCTAGATAAGGTTCGATTTAGTGGAAGCGATGGCCGGAAGTGAAGGATGAGGACCCAGAATTGACAAGTTCGACGGTACAGACTTCTCATACTGGAGATTGCAGATCAATGATTATATGCATAGTAAAAAGTTGCATCTGCCTCTATCAGGGAAGAAACCCGATAAGATAGATAATGACGACTGGGAACTCCTTGATCGACAGGTGTTAGGCGTAATCCGATTAATGCTAACAAAGAATGTTGCTCATAATATGGCGGAGGCAAAAATCACAGTAGAGATGAGCATCATGTCAGACATGTATGAGAAGCCGTCGGCAAATAACAAAATACATTTGATGAAGAAGTTGTTTTATTTAAAAATGGGAGAAGGTGCTTCAGTTGCAACTCATATCAATGAGTTCAACATGATCGTTTCTCAGCTGACGTCCGTCGAAATTAATTTCGACGATGAAGTTCATGCTCTAATTCTTTTAGCATCTCTACCAACCAGCTGAGAACCAATGAGAGTTGCGGTTAGCAATTCCGTTGGTAAAAGAAAGCTGCAATTCAATGATGTTAGAGACCGAATTTTGGTGGAAGAAGTTCGCAGAATTGATTTGGGTGAAGGCGCATCATCGAGTTCTGCCCTAAATCTCGAGAACAGGGGCAGAAGCCGTGAGAATAATTCTAACCAAGGTCGTGGTAGATCCAAGTCAAGGAATGACAGAGACAAGTCCAGATCCGGAAGAAAATTGAAATACTGGAATTGTGGCAAGACTAGCCACATAAAAAAGAATTGCAGAGCACAAGGAGAGACGATAGTAGAAACGATGCGAATACTGTGACTGATGAGGTACAAGATGCTTTACTATTATCTGTAGATAATCCAATTGACTCTTGGGTCTTAGACTCTGGAGCTTCGTTTCATACCACAGCACACCGTGATGTATTAGAGAATTATGTCATTGGTAATTACGGAAAGGTTTATCTAGCCGATGGAGAACCTTTAGATATTGTTGGTATGGGTGATATCCGTCTAAAGATGTCAAACGGATCGGTATGGAAAATCCAGAAAGTAAGGCATGTACCTAGATTGATGCGGAACCTTATATCGGTGAGACAGCTTGACGAGGAAGGACACAATGTGACCTTTACTAGTGGCTCGTGGAAAGTTAACAAAAGAGCCATGGTTGTTGCTCGAGGAAACAAAACTAGAACTCTCTACATAACTTCTAGTTGTAGAGATACTTTGGCGACCGTCAATGCTGAAGTTAATTCAAGTTTATGGCACTGTAGACTTGGGCATAGAGCGAGAAGGGAATGAAGATAATGCTATCAAAAGGAAAGCTACCAGAGCTGAAGTCAGTTGAGCACAGCCTGTGCGAAAGCTGTATCTTTGGCAAGCAGAAAAAGGTGAGTTTTTCGAAAGACGGAAGAGAACCGAAAGCAGCAAAGTTGGAGCTGGTTCATACAGAAGTGTGGGGGCCATCTCCTGTGACATCCCTTGGAGGCTCAAGATACTATGTGACATTCATTGACGATTCGAGCAAAAAGGTATGGGTTTATTTCTTGAAAAATAAATATGATGTTTAAGATACCTTTAAGAAGTGGAAAGCCATGGTTGAGTACGAAATTAATCTCAAAGTGAAATGCTTGCGGTCTGATAATCGGGGAGAATATGATGATAATAATTTCAAGAAATATTGTGCCATTAATGGGATAAAGTTTGAGAAAATCATTCCAGGGAAACCTCAACAGAATGGTGTTGCTGAAAGAATGAACAGAACCCTGAATGAATGTGCAAGGAGCATGAGATTGCACGCAGGGTTGCCAAAAATATTCTGGGCCGATACAGTTAACACCGCTGTATATCTTATCAACGGAGGGCCGTCAGTATCATTGGATTGCAGAATACCAGATGAGGTCTGGAGCGGTAAAGAGGTAAATCTTTCTTTCCTAAAAATATTTAGTTGTCTATCTTATATTCATATAGACCCTGCCAATAGAAGTAAACTTGATCCCAAGTCTAAAAAAATGTTTCTTTATTGGTTATGGTGATGCTGAGTTTGGTTATCGTTTCTGGGATGACCAAAATCGTAAGATCATCAGAAGCATGGATGTCATATTCAACGAGGAGGTGATGTACAAGGACAGATTAGGCACCGGAGCTGATAGTGTATGTCCTGAAGTAAAAATGGTCGGGGTAATTCCATTGAATGTCATCCCAGTAGATGGCCAGAAAGATCAAGAAGCTATAGCACCAGCAGCAGGCCCCAGTGGGTGAACTCAGAAGATCTTCCAGAACAATTCGACCTCCGAAGAGATATTCTCCGGCACTGCATTACATTCTATTGACTGATAAAGGCGAGCCAGAGTTATAAAGAAGCAGTGCAGAATGATAAGTCAATCAAGTGGGAGTTAGTCATGAAAGATGAGATGGAATCACTGGCATCCAATCAGACATGGGAACTGGCCGAACTACCAGAAGGAAAGAAGGTGTTACACAACAAGTGGGTGCACCGAATAAAAGAAGAACATGATGGTAGCAAGCGGTACAAAGCAAGACTTATTGTCAAAGGCTTTTAACAGAAGGAAGGCATCGACTACATTGAGATTTTCTCTCCAGTAGTTAAATTGACCACTATCAGAACAGTACTTGGATTAGTGGCTAAAAAAGACTTGCATCTAGAGCAATTAGATGTCAAGACGGCATCTCTTCATGGCGACCTGGAGGAAGAAATTTACATGAAGCAGCCACAAGGTTTTGAAGTACAAGGGAAAGAGAGAATAGTGTGCAAACTTCAAAAGAGCTTGTATGGCCTGAAACAGGCTCCAAGACAGTGGTACAAGAATTTTAATGCGTTTATGAGTAACAATAGTTACTTGCGGTGCCAGACAGATCATTGCTGTTATGTGAAGAGGTTTGACAATTCTTATATTATTCTACTTCTGTATATAGATGATATGTTGATTGCTGGAGCTAATATGGAGGAAATTGATAAGCTCAAGAAAGAATTGTCAATGGAGTTTTCTATGAAGGATTTGGGAGTTGCAAAGCAAATCCTTGGAATGCGGATTTCTAGAGACAAGGTGAATGGGAGTTTGAAGCTATCTTAGGAGGAGTATGTGAAGAAAATACTTAGTAGATTCAACATGGATAATGCAAAGCCTGCAAGTACTTCTTTGGCTAGTCACTTCAAACTAACCAAGGAGACGTCACCCTCAACAGAATAGGAGTGAGCTCACATGGCCAAGATATCTTATTCTTCTACTATTGGTAGTCTTATGTATGCCATGGTATATTCAAGACTAGATATAGCACATACAGTGGAAGTTGTGAGCCGATACATGAGCAATCCGGGAAAATAACACTGGGAAGCGGTAAAGTAGATTCTCAGGTACTTGAGAGGTACCAGTAACATGGTCCTGTGCTTCAGAAAATCAAATTTGGGTTTACAAGGCTATATGGATGCTGACATGGGTGGTGATGTATACGGCAGAAAGAGTACTACTGGATATGTATTCACATTAGGTGATACAGCGGTTAGCTGGGTCTCAAAGTTACAAAAGATTGTCACTCTATCCATTACTGAAGCAGAGTATGTTGCTGTGACAGAATCAGGTAAGGAGTTGATATAGTTGCAGAGTTTTCTAGAGGAACTGGGTCAGAATTATGGAAAGAGCACTTCGCATTGTGACAGTCAAAGTGCTATTCATTTGGCAAAGAATCCTGTTTATCATGCTCGAACAAAGCATATACAGGTTCGGTACCATTTCATATGCTCAGCTTTAGAAAATAGAGTTATAGTTCTTGAGAAGATTCATGGTAGTCAGAATCCCGCTGATATGTTAACAAAGACGGTGACCATTGACAAACTAAAGCTGTGTTCAGCTTCAGTTGGCTTGCAAGAGTAACGATGAGGAGATGAGCTACTGCATTGATCGAGTGTGAAGATATAATTGAAATTAGTCTTCAAGTGGGAGATTATCAAGCGGTGGAATTTTTTAAGGAAAGCATTAATGCTTTCCGTGTGTTAACCGTGTAAGCAAAACACGGTTTTGCTCTGTGTAAGAAAAGAAAAAAAGAAGAAAAAAAACGTGTACAAAACATGTGTAAGAAGTGTGATATATTAGAAAACTTTGAGAGGAAAATGTGTAGAGGTTGGAGAAGCCTTACACTATAAATAGGGTCCTCATCTCTCATTATTCATTATCCTAGAAAAGTTAGAAACACCAAGTGTTTAGTGAGAGAATAATTGTGAATTTTTATTCTTTTAGAGTGAGAGAAAAATACAATTTTTCTCTCGGGTAGATTCGGGGTCTGGGGTGTGAGTTGAGAGTGTTGAGTGTAAACACTTGTAAAGGTTCCTTTTCTCCCAATAGTAAAAATCTACGACAGCTCTGTAGACGTAACCAATTTGGTGAACTACAATAATTTTATGTGTCTTATTTATTTTATTTTGGCGTTATTTTTCACATTTATTTTATCGCTTCCACTATTGTGTATTTATTGGGGAGGTTATTCCCTAACATGAGGAACATAACTAAGGTTTATAATCTGTATTTATGTGATAATAACCTAGATTAATATATCTTTCTTGGCTTAGTGCTTCTGTTAAGTTAGTCCTACAGTATTTGCTTTGGTAATTTGATGGGAAGAAGTTGTGTATGGCTATAATATATAATCTAAGGAAAGAATAGGATGGTAATGTATTTATGTATTATGTATGATTAATTGTTTTGAGGAATAGTTAATACTTGAAATTTATAGTTAAATTGGAAACTTTTTCTAGTGATGGAGAATAGTTTTTAACCAAATTATTGTCTATTAAGTTTAATTCATTTGTCTTTGATATTTGCCTTCATTATTGTTTATTTAGTTTTCATTTTATTTGCGATCCCAACCCCACTCCCCTAATTTGATTGATAGTAGTTTAGGTTAGTTTAACTTGATTTGATAATAATACAAGTTCTCTATGGTTTCAACTTTTTTTTGCCATTGTGCTAGTTTGCTAAGATAGTTATTAGAAGGTTAAAATTACTTTGGTGTTTGGCGATGCATCACTTACCATATGTATCCTACAAAGAAGTGGTTATTTAACTTTAAAAAACTAGATAGTGGAGTTTTTTACATAAGAAATGATGAATCTTATAAAATGACTGAGGTAAGTTTAACTCGATTTAAAAATCATGATGGATTGACTAAAATTCTGATAGATATTCAGTATATATCAAAATTCAAAAAATATCATCAATTTGGGAGCTTTGGAATCCAAATGCTTCATTATATTCATACAAGATGGAATTCTAAAAGTTATTTCAAGCTCTTTGATGGTGATAGAAAATAATAGAAGAAATAACTTATATTACTACATCTATTATTGGGTCAATTGTTGTGATTTTTCAGAGTACTGAAGATTTATAAATTATCAGGCTGTGGAACATGCATTTGGGATATTCAGTAGAAAAAACTTTCTTTAGTATGGTGAAGCAATGTTTACTGAAATGAGTGAAAACCTGTAAATTGGATTTTGTAAGCATTTACTATGGGAAAGCATACAAGAGTAAAGTTCAGCTAAAGTTTTAGTCCAATTAAATACTTGAATTTGAATAAATTAGAATAGAGAGAGAATAGGAAAATCCCAAAAAAGTATTTTAACTAAACTAACAAGAGAGGAGTCTCACTTGGGTGGGACTCTTGGGAGAGACCCCTAGACGTCTGCGCCCTCTAACAATGGCATAGGTGTGTTATGCACACACACACATAACATATACAAAATAACTACAAGTACACAGGTCGTGACAAGTAATAAAGTGAAAGTAAGATACAATCCCATGAGGATTGTTATTCCTAAATTAAAATAATTACTGTGGTCTTAGTAACCTAATTTTATCTACGCGATCCAATTTTTAAACTGAAAAATAAAAAGAAACAATTAAAAAGGTAAAGACAGAAGTAATCAAAAGTAACAATTAAGGAGGCAAAAATACCAAGGGATAAATTTAAGATGAGATGTCTAGGCTCTTGATTTCACTCTACTATCCTATTTTTGTCCTATTTAGCAATCAATAACTAGTTCCAATTGATTCATTAATCAAGAGTGTAATATTTAGCCTCACAACCTATTATGAGTGTCAAATAAAGTCTTATGTGTGACTAATTAAATTAGTATCCCTACCTAATTTGTCTACCCACACGTGCATTAAGAAACCCTCAAGGATTAACTTAGTACTATTAGCCTCCCAAACTCAACAACATTTAAGCTTGTGTTTCATAATTCAAATAAGTGAACTAATATTTCCCAAATATTATAATCCAAAAATTAAGAACAACTAATTGATTTCCCAAAAAATAAGAGGTATTAAGCATAGAGAAACATAAATGAATCAAAGTAGAACTTCATTAATAATTGCAAAATAGTCAAAACATAGAACAGATGGAGCTACATCTAGCCCTTAAAATATCAGTTTGGCTACACATAGATATATTCAAAATTAGTATCATCAAGAAGTTTGTAAATGAAAACATATCAAAATATATTCACAAATACAACTTCTAAAACGAAAATAGAGAAAGGAAGAAGAAAAACATGATGGTGGTGAGTGTCTTTTAAGCTTGAATTCCTCAAAAAATCTCCAAGAAATCTCCAAGAAAACTTTAGCTCCAAACTCTCTAAATTTGGTAAGAAATGGTCTTTAAAATCCTTTTTGGAAATTGTGCCTCCATCCTCTTTTTAGCTTTTCTCCTAGGACAAATTTTAGCACACTTAAAGATAATCTAATCTCCACCATTGAATGCTCAAAAGGGGATGATCCGGGCCGTCAAAATAACCTTCAGCACGTCCTGGGCAGCAGAAGTGGTGTAGCGGCCCAAGGCGCTGCCTTGGTGGCACAGCCTACGCCACTTGATTGTCCAGCCTGGTACAAGTTCTGTCATGGCCTCCTTTTGATGCTTTTTCAGTCCCGTTTTTCACCAGTTGACCACCAAATTCAATCTTCTCAATAACCTACAACAAAACATAAATTAAACAATCTACATAACATATTTACTTGAGGTTTTCACAAATAAACAAGATCAAAAGCACTAGAATTATATGCATAAAATGCTCATTAACAAGGTGCAGGAGTATTATTTCAAGCAGTCCAATTTTTATCTATGTCATTTGGGAACCTTTTAAGCCAATTTAATTTAAGCTCCAATATAATGGGCAATATTCCAATTAACTCATAATTAATTGGACAAAGTATAGGGATTTGGACAAAAATATCTTTAAAAAAAAACTTTTACCAAAATAATGATATATTAAAATAATATGATTTTTGTATGGTTTTAGCTAAAACTGTTTCTCAAATACAGTCTAAACACGTAGTTGCAAAATTGAAAATTTAGCTATTCTTTTCTATTACACTTTATAAAACCCAAAAACGTCGTAGCCAAACGGTAGACTGTAGATACATCGTTGCATCTTCTTTCTTTCCCTTATTGAGTACAAGTCCCATGTCTGTAAGAATCCTTAAATTTCAATAAGGGCATGGTAGTAATTTCACAATTATAGGGACTAATCTAAAAGGGGAGTTATGATCTGGGGCCATTTCATGCTTTTTAAACAATGAGATTACCCATTTGAGGGACCGAGTGGCCAATTTTGCCCAAAATAAGATCTTGCCTCAGCTCTAGGAACACACTTGCTGCCGTCGCCTAATTCCGCTGTCCCAAGCCGTTGCGGCCCTCCCTCGACAACCAGCTACTGGAACTAATGCCACCAACTCCTTCCTCGCCTTTGAGGTGCCGTGCCCAAGGAAGAAAAGAAGGGAGTTGATGCCCCCCTTGCAATTTAACTCCCATTCGGCCACTCCCAACCAGCCCCACACCGTGGAGTCGACTACCCAAGCCGCGGGAAGTTTCCCATGACCAAAAACCACTTTGAAGCACTGCCTTTCACCGGAGTTGATAAGTTTTTCCATAAGAAATTAGTGTTTCCGAAATTATTTTAGGAAAATTGGTGTATTTGGGAATTTTTCTTGTTGAAAATGGTCTGGATAAGTATTAAGAGACAAGACTGATGAAATTGAAGGTCGAATATGAATTTCGGCCATTTTTTAGAAGAAGTTGGTATATTTGTAAATATTTTCTCAAAGTTGGTGATGTCATAATTATTTCTAAAAAGCTTGGAATAATTGGCTTAATTTAAGCTAGAGGTACTGAAATGGAATTTTGAGGTCAAATTCGTGATTAGTAGACTTGAGAAATGAATTTTGACATATAACAGTAATATGTTTTGGCTTGACACGCGGACCAAGGCACGAGAGGCTCGAGCTTTGTCTCGATTTGCATGCCTAGGCTTGGGATTGTACTAGAATCAGAATTATACAAACTTGATGTCTAACTTCACAATTTTAGGTATGTAGATCGCAATGGAAACACCCGTTCGAGCATTCTAGCATTCGTTTAGAAGCCGACCCTCCAAAGCAAGTAAGTTTGGATCCTAAATCGCCCTTCGGATTACCAAACGACCCTTGGGAACCACCATGAGCATTGGTGATAACTCTAGTCACTCGAGTGAGGTAAGGATTCGATTACTTGACTTTATATTAGTTTTTATTACGAATCCACTGATTTGACCGAATATGGAATTTATGGATTGAATTGTAAAATTATGTTCATAATTTGTTTTTAGATCATGTGTTTGATATTTGGCCTGTTTGGCACAGCTTTCAAAGATTTTTTAGAGCTCAAAAGATCTTTTATGAGTGTTTGGATGGATTTTTAGAAGATCTTTTTGTATCCAAAAGATCTTTTTAAAGAAGCATGGACCCACCATCTTTTTTAAGAAGATCTTTTTAGACTTTTACTTCAAGAAGTAAAAGCTATCCCAAACAGGCCTATTGAACTGTGTGGAAGGCACATCATACTGATTGGTATGTCATTTATATTCTTTTTATAATGTTTTATGCATGAACTTGATTTTGTAGATTTTGATAAAAATAACTATTATGCTGTCGAAATTTTTGGAAGTTATTGTGTTACGCGAAATACATATACATAAAATAACCGCAAGTGTACGGGTCATAAACAAATAATAAAGTAGTAAGTATAGAGTTATCAATCCCACGAGGAATTGGGTGTTAAATTATCGTTAATTACGAGAATTGTCGTGACCTAACTTTATCTAGGCAACCAATTTAAATAAGTTTATAATTAAATAAAAATAAAAATAAATATAAATATAAAAATAAAATATGGAAACTCTATGCACAAATGTACTAAGGAATTGAATTTACTTAACTATCAACTATATCTTTTGATTACCAATTGTGTTCAAATCAATTATTCTTAGTTTATAAGCCAAGAACCCAAATGGTATTTCTACTCCCTCTCTCCTGTGCTGAGTGAAATCATTCCTAAATTCTGGTTCCAATATCTCTACTCCAAACCTAGAAATTAGAAATTCATTATGTTCACTGGTTTTTTAATCATTGCTTCAAAGGAATTATAGGTTCTCTCAAACTCTATAAAATCCTAGGTTATATTATCCTATGGTCATATCTAAAATTCCCTCTCTCGAGTGCCCAATTCTCGAAACTAATTCATCCAACTAGTGGCCAATTAATTGAGAAGCGTTAAGCATAGAATAGCATAAATAAATTCAAGAACAACATCAAAGAACATATTAGAATTCAAGACATAGAATCAAAGTATAACCTTCATCATTCCCCTAGCATATAACAACTAATTCGATTGGAGACTTAAGTGTATATTTAAAGGGCTCCAAAATGACCTAGGTCGAGTGGAAAATCAACCATTCGATTGGATGGCATCAAGGGCCGAGATTGGCCCTAAAATCTCGCTAAAAACACGTTTCCAGACGCGGTAGAGCATCGCGGCACTCCATGGGAAGTTCTGCGACTCTCACAACTCTGGAAAACTTTCATCAAGAGAGCATCGTGGCACAGTCTGGCTAGTGCCTCGGCTCTCCTGATTCTGGATAATCAACACGATAACATTTTTTCTGGGAGCGCTGTTTCGCCGTCTTAGCTCTGTTTTACCTGATTTTCATTGCATTACGTTCGTTTTGGTCTTAACTTCAATCCAAAAGGGTTGAAATACCCATGTTTGGCACCAATTCATCTTGATTCTCATTTATTCATAAGAATTACAAAAACAAAGTAAAAATATATCAAACTAACAAAAATACTTGAGAATTTATAATTATTTGAGCTGAATAATACTTGATTTATGAGTAAATTAATCACTCATCATATTGCATAGTTCATTATATGAACTGAATGACGGTTGTATACGTCTATTTTATGCATTCGCATAATATATGGCAATACTTAATATACAATGGCCATCAGTGCACGAATGTCCAAATAGGACATACGAACTTATGATATCTTGAGCACGGATAACCCTTTGGAGGAACTTTCAAACTATATCATGTGATAATATATATGTGTGTGTGTGATATGATTGAAATGTACAAGTATTTGGATAATTGTTTTGGAATTGTTATGATATAAAATGTGTTGAAAATTTTATTTGTAAAGCCCTTGGAAATCTTTTGCTAAATTACTAACCATGAAGGACTTTGAAAAGTAAGTATTTGTACAAATAAAAACTTGTAATCAATTCTCTACTGGGCTTTAACTCACCTCCTTTCTTGCCCCCAAGTGGCATTCAATGCTACTTGGACAAGGAGGATTATTTAAGGCATTGGAAGCTTATTACTTTTTTTATTTTTGGTAAGTTCCTACTAGACTTACAGGTGTTGGATTTGAGTAGGAATATGTATTGATTATGAATATGTGTATTTGTTAGATTCCAAGATGATCTGTATGACCTATTTCTATGGCTAGTGGTGAGAGATGGATGTATAATATATGATGTTGGACAACTAATTTTATTTTAGTCTATTTTTAAAGGATCATGCATTATTTTTGGATTATTTCACTCGAATATTTTCTAGAGGACACTTCTGATATTTAAAACTAAATTTCATTATTTCTAGTTTGTGAAATATCAACTCTACCAATGACCTTGGCCTCGGGTCATGACGATGTCCCAAGCCTTTTCAATATATATACCTTTTATTTTCTTTTTTAGTTTCTAATTTTTATTTTTATTTGCGCCTCCTTTCTTTTTTTCTCTCGTTTCCTTTTAATTCTTTTTTCCTTTTCCATATTTTTCTTTTTTTTTCTTTTTCTATTTCATTTTTTGTTCCTTTTATTTCTTTTTTTAAATTGAAACTGAAGCATATTATCCTCTTCTTTTTTTCTCCTTGTTTTCCACTTAGAGATAGAAGAAGCTATTTTTTTTCTCTCTTGATGGTTACCACAAATCTAACTAATCTATTTACTAGTAACCAATTTGGTTATTAGTTATTATGGTTACAATTTACGATCTAGTTACCAAAATTATTAGTTACAAAATTGACTACTTCTTTAAAGAAAAATTATCAGCATAACATGTTATTAATTTAGTAACCAGATACTCTTATTATGGGTTACGAGCCACAAGATTGTTAACCAGTCAAATATGTTCACTAGTTTAAAGAGTGACTAGTTACAATTGGTAAATTGGTTGCTAGAAACTAGTAAACAAATAGTTCCTAGTTTACAAAGTGACTAGTTACAAGAACGATGACTGATTTCTAGGAATGAAATTAGTTACTAGTTTCTACTAACCAAATTGGTTTAGTGGAAACTAAGATATTTCTAATGTGCATATATGAATGTTATTACATTCGGTGTAAAAATAACCACTCCACAAAATGACATCAAAAATCGAAGAAAAAGCGCTCTTCCATGATCTCTTTGTTACATCACACGTAAACGACATCAGAAATGAAAATCTAAAAACAACATCAGAATCTGAAATTCTCGCTAGGAAACCGACCAAAATCGTGTTTATCGGCACTAGTAAAAGAAAAGAGAAGACAACGAACCTTTTCTTGCCTCGGCAACCTTCCTAGCATTATAGTGGTTGGTAAAAATGGAGGAGTAGCTCTCTCTCTAAGGGTTTCTAAAATTACTCTTTCTTCTGAAACTGGGCATAGATCTCTCATAGGAAGTCCTCTCCCCAGTTAATTCTTTGTTCTCATACAAATCCTACACCGCAATACTCCTCAAAGTCCACCAAGAAATCATACAAATCCCTCTACTTTCTCATGACCACAAATTTCTATTTCTAAAGCATATCATAAGAGTTGTGGAATAGACAAGGTCGATGATCGCCTTACTTTTCCCTCCCAATTCAATTTTTCAAAAATAGAGTTGCTGAACAGAGTAAGAGATGCCTAGCCGTCTTTAGGTGGAACAATTTGGGAATGCGTCATTTTTCTAAATAATACCATATAAAATTTAAGTAAAGAGAGTACACTGTATGTTTGGTATTATTTGTTAAAAAATGGTAGTCTGAGTCATTTTTTTCAAAATACATTAGTAATTGCCTATTCCACTAAAGACCCACAATTGCAATATTAAATTGAATGACCAATTATATGAGTTTATTTATGATTAAATTGATAAATATATATCCTTATTTTAAATGCCAATAATTGAAGTGGGATAAACTTTCTATTTTACCCTTCTGATTATTTGATTCCATATTACCTCAATACACCTACTAGATAATTTGACTTTGACTAGGGAGTCGTAATATAATAATTACATTATTGAATATTCAACATTAAATTTTAATTATTCAAGCCCACCTAACAAAAATAAGGTGATATTAACTCTCAAGTTAATAAGAGCCATCACTTTTGTATTTTTACCCACTGAAGTGTGTTACCAAATACCAAAGCCAATCTAGCAAATAATAAGATAAGCACTCTTTAATAAATCAAATTATGTAGTATATAACTATGAATTCATTATTTATTTCAAGATAAAGATAGACAGCCTTAATTGTACTTTTGTTAGAATATGTTCTTTAATAATAGCACTTATATAAAGAACAAATTTGACTTGTTTCTGTTCAGTGTACTCCAGGTACACTAGATTTTTAGTTCAAAGTCAATACTTTGATGATATTTTCTATTCAAAGTCAACACTCTCGTGATTTAAAACTCATTACTTCCAATCAAATTAGAAATAACTTATAACATTTATTACGGATAATATTGTCCAACCTTAATCTTTTCAGCTGTGAATAATATTTAAACTAGATATAGAATTATGTATACTATACGTAATCCTTTATGTGAATAATGCTATCATCAAAAATTAGTTTTGGATCCTTGAAATGTTTCACATTTGATATGAATAATTTATCATTATAAATGCCACATGAAATAGATAGTAGGCAAAAATGTCTTTTATTGAACACAAATGTTATTACAAGATCTTATATGGTTTCAAGGGACATATCTCAATACATAATACTAAGGGTATCCCTTTCACTTGGGCTAATTCCCGCTT
>JXTC01000171.1:19868-89193 GCA_002914845.1 Trema orientale
TCCGCGAGCCAATTATGCATGGCATTCTAGATTATGTTCACTCTAATGTGTGACAACCTACCAAGACAATTTCCTTAGGAGGTATGTAATATTTTGTTACTTTCGTTGATAACTTTTCCAGATTAGTTTGGGTGTATGTTATGAAGACTAAGGATCATGTTGCTCGTAATTTTGTAATGATTATTTTCCACAAACATCACCATAGTTTTGTAAAAAATATCAGAAACATGGTGGAATTGGTCTTTAAAATTTTTCTTGAATTTTTAAAAACAAAATACAAGATTGAAAATCTAACATAACTCAACTCATGGATCTTGATTTAGATCAAACTTGGAAGTACTTCACAACAATAAAGTCTTCTTGTCTATTCTCTAAAGCTCATCGAACGATTCGGTGTATGGGCACCTTTTTGATTCTCGACGAGAGATGAGCGACACAATTCGGAAGACATATTTCCTTCTCCTTGGTTGCACATATACAACTTGGGTATCTCTCTTGGAAATCATGAACAAGCTTATGCTGGCTCGACTTTCTCTCACTCTCTCTTTTTTTTTTCTGAGTTATACGAAATCTACAATCAATGTACTAGATGCGGCATGCAGAAGTATTACTGAGGCTTAAAAGAGTTTTTCTCTTAAGTGCTAGAAAAGTGTAAATTCTATTAGACTTCTTGGATTCAACTGATTAGTCATTTAATTATGGGCTATGTTTGAGCTAAATAGAGAACCTAATGGATCCAAGTATCCTAAACTTCAATGGACTAATGACTTATGATTGGGCCTTGTTCATTAATATTGAGCCACTCTATTATACGGCCAATACTGTACTCATAGACTAAATATCATATATTTTCTATGAAGCTTATAATTAACATTTTAATTAGCTCATTCATTTAGCGTATTATTGTGTAAAAAATGAATGTAAGTGAACGTATCGAATAAGTAGTAAAGATGATGAATCGAGTATCGTTCCCATAAGGAAATTATTTTTACTATCTACCAGATTATACTAATTCTAATTTTATTTGAATAATTGAAAAGAAGATTTATAAAAGAAAACAAATAAATAAAACCTAATACTAGTGAACTTTGTAGAGAACTCTTTTAATATAAATCTAAGGCTTCAAATATTACCTAAATTAATCAGTCTAACTCTCTAATATATTCAATCAATGCTTATTCCTAATATTGCCAGTGAATTTCTCTTATGCAATCATTAATCTTCCAAGCATTAAAAATTTAATTCATAAGCTAGATCATATATTCCTGTCAAAATTCTAACTTTCATTAAGAACAATAAATTCATGATTTTACTTCTTTTCGATGCCTCAGCACTATAAAATAGCGCTTAAGCACTAAATTCTCTACTCAATGCTTTCTAATAAATCCTCTTCAGTACCTTTAAATCTCTATTGAACACTGTGTTGCTCCCATTAATTTCTTGCACTCGAAGTGCTTTAAATCTCCATGTTTTAACATACCTGAAATCTTAAACCAAAATACACATAAAAATTACAAAAACCCTCGAGAATCAACCAAATACCAAGCTTTAAAGAAACTTAAAACGTGAATTAAATTCACTTATCACATATACCCCTGATGCATTGCTGTAATAATAAGGTGAAATTACTGTATTACCCTTCTAGTACATATTTATCTTTAAGTTTCTGTTTTTCACCCAATTGATAATAGTTAACTGGTGTTTGTATCTGTCTATAAAAACATAGTTAAATTCGTAAATTGAATACCAAGCATCTGGTTTATATTATCCAAATTTTAAAAAACCTCAAAATGATAGTATATGGATGGGTTTCAAAATCATGAAAGGCATTCTGACAGTGGTCATCAACACAATTAAATTTAAATTTATAAACCTTCTATTCACTAATCTAGTATGATCTGGGAAAACCTAAAATTACCTAGTATAGTGGTAGTAAGGGTCGATTCTACGAGGAATTGATCTAATTACTAAACTATTGATCCTAATATTTTTATGATTTTTTTCGTAATAGAATTAAAATAGAAAATAAATAAACACGAAAGTAATAAGATAAAATAAAAAGATCATTCTTCACCACTAGACAGTCCTATTAGTTAATCATAAAATCTTATAATCAATTATTCATTAAGGTTACTAACCGTGGATTGCATAGAAACCTAGAACAAGCACTCTAGATTTAATCTAACTAACCCATTAAGCAAAGAAAGATAGGTTGATTCTATATAATAATCACATAAGTTTGAATTATCTTTAACCTATAGTATGCTCTTTATCATAGTCACCAAACCTCTTTGATATGAATTCAATCAACTATAATTCGCTACTTATGGATAGATTATCAAGACAATTACAAATTAAGTAATCCAACCTAGCAATAGATTCCTATCATATTTCATTAAGTTGCGCATCCCAAACAAATCAAAATAGAAATCATAAATTAATAATCATAGAAGAAGCATAATAACTCTGAACAAAGTAATTGATATGTAAAATCTAGAGAATTCACAAAATATTCATGTCTAGGACTTTGAAATCACTCTCAACCTAATAAAAACCCAGACTAGCATATATACAAGAATGAACAATAAATACATCATGCTAGGAAGAGATAAAGGAAGGAGAAAAAAATAGACTTGTTCAAAATAACTTATAGGCTCTTCTTCTCCTCTTAATTCTCTCTCTCTAACCTCTAAGTACTTATGTATGCTAGGAATGATTATTTCTAAGTGAGAGAGATCTTTTATAGTGTAGATGGGTTCAGAGTCATCCTTAAGTAGTTTCCAGAAGCTGCAGGATCAATTTTTTGCTAGAAAAATCAATTAGAGCAGTTTCTTAATCTTTCTAATGTTGGGTGTTGGAGTTCTAGCACTATGACGCCAGAATTTGAGCACAAAATTCTCGGCTATTGAGAGATCAGCGACACGACGCCAGCTCTTGTTTCGCCAATTTTTCATCTTTCTATTTTAACAACTGTTTTCGTCCTGTTTCAGCTTCAATTCATTCCTTCTTCTTCAAAATACCTACAAACACAAAAATAACAATAAAAAACTAAGAATTACAAGAAACAACCAAGATTAATATAGAGGATTATATCAATTAATAGCTCAACTATGTACTTATCACATTCTTGTCGGTTCATAAATCTTATTTTCTAAGATACTGGAGTTCAAACTAATAAATCAGAACTAGTCCTTTAGTATGTTAAAAAGATAAAATTCATGAAAGCAAAGTCAGGGACTTAACCTCAAATTTTGTTTTCAACTTTCTTATGGTGCAATAATATTTCTATCTGAGGTCAAACTTGATAATTGGAGACTCCATCAGTCCTAATGAAATAGACAATACTACATTCTATTGTATAATAAAGTATTCTATCTTTATTCGCAAAATGTGAACTCTTTATACAGATGTAATGAATAAAAAACTTGGTCTCCTACATATAAACTCTTTACACGATAATTTTATATTTCACATTATAAGTCGTAAATTTTAGACGTTGCTATAGTGTAAAACATAGATACCATATATATATATAATTAGGACATAATATATAATTCTTGACAACAAATAAATAACACTTAATTCAATAAAAATTATTAAAAATGTCTAACAAAGAAACTGTTTTGAGCTAGCTTGATAGAGTTGTAGATTTAAAAGAAACAATTTTAGTTATGCTAAGGGAAAAATATGTTATAACATATATCAGCTAAGTGTTTGCTAAACTGTAATTTTGAAGTGTTATGAATTAGAAAAGTTATATTAGATTATTATATAAATTGTACTGCTGAAATATTGTGAAAATATTAAATGACCAAAATAGACATCATAGTAAAATTAGTTTTATTTTTATTTTTATTTTTTTACATTCATTAAGCTTATTTATGTTTTACATTGTCTTATCTCATGGTATAGCCTCATATATAGTACAGTTTATTGTATTTTCATTATCCATCTAAATAAATAAGATAGTAAGCAATAGACACTTCTTATTATTAAAAATAAGAAAACCAAAGTAATAATTAATTCTTATTACTTAGTAATTATATTACAATCAAACACAAGACTCTGGCATCGAATAAACAAATTTTAGAACTTCATATAAAACAGGATCCCAAATATTTGTGTTTATAATGTATCTAAAATCCGAATCTCACAATCCACAACATTCAAAATTCTCTCCATTTGCCATTTTTTTAGTTAGCAAAATATATAATAAAAATTTCTAACTGCTTAAATATATTTCTTAGTTATTTACTACTAGAAAAAAAATAGTTGGATACCTTAAACGAAAAAGAAAAAGGAAATATATATATATATATATATTACAAGAAAAAATAAAGAATTCAATAGGTGGAATACGAAGCGCCAAACTCATTAATATTTTTTTTATAAAAAGTATAAAAAGAAAAAAATCACAATATACATTACTAATGGGGAGGTGATTCCATCTAATAAAGTACATGAGTTTAGTAAGAAACACAAATAATTGGCTAACAATGAGTAACATTCTTTTATGTTTCTACCAAATAATTTATTGGAGAACTTACTCAGTGGACTGAATGAACTTGGTAGCTGCAATTATAAAGGTAGAAGCAGAAAAAAATGATCTTCAGGGATGAATGAAGAAGACGATAAGGCATGAATTTTGGGGTTAGGTCAAACAATTTCATGGAGAACTTATGATCTCAATGGGTTGAATGAACTTGCTGCAGCAGTTATAGGGGAAAAAGAAGAAGAATCTCTAAAGTAGAACAAAGAAGATGATAAGGTGTGAATTTTGGGGATGGGTTAGTTAGTATTTTAAATTTAGATGAGGGTATTAATGAGCGCGTAATTGAGCTTATATTTTGATTAATTTCTTTACGTTACTTTGTTAGTTTCCTTGTTATTTGTATGTTTTTAACGATGTTTTTATGTTTTGTAGGTATTTTGGAGGAGAAGGAATGAAAAAAAGTTGAAACCAAGCGAAAATGATGCATACATGTGAAAGTAGAAAACAGCTAATGTAACATCCCCTAGTTTAAATATATTTTCATATACAGCCAAACTATGAAGTATTATTCCTTCATGAACCATATCTTTAGTTCTATAAAAAGGTGGGAAAATTTGAACTTTCTAAAACTTTTAAACAAAAATGACTGCATAGCATTACTTGCTGAAAGTGTCTGTACAAAATGTACAACTCAAAAAGGATTTTTTATTAGTCTAGTTTGCCACCAACAGTAATGTTTACTTCACACAAGATATCGAAATACAAAAATATTATATACAAGTCAAACTCATCTACATCTATATGATCATAGCGATAAAAAGTATATCAGTCAACTAGCTACTCAACACCAAAATCTGCCTCCTTATCTGTATCACAAGACTAGAATAAGCTAAAGTTCAGTAAGTAAAAACTATATAAGCTTATGTATGCTTTAAAATCTCATCAAGTTCCCATTATATGCTTTTATTTCTTAAATATTTGACTTCGTGCATTTCCTTTAAAAATATCTATAATTCGGCCAGAGCATTTGGGCGAAAAACCCTACAGTATGGCACATTGCTAGTCCCGTAAGTCAATAGGCCATGATAACATTTGGCAGAAACTCTGGCCAGGAGTAAAAGCAGGGTGCGACCGTCGTGTGCAGTGTTTTTTCTTCTAAACTCCTTCCCTCATCACAGAGGCATCCCATACTGCATTAACATTGTCCCGCTTTAACGAGACATGTCATAAAGTCTGCAAGTCTCACTTCAACGGGAGAGTCTGCATCAACAGACTTATCTACCCAGCTCTGACAAATCAGTAAATGCACTCAAAACATATCTTATAAAATAGGTACCATGATACTCACTTTCCAATAATTTCTAATGAAATCTTTCTTTTTTTACATGCAAGATATATCATGTACATGCCATTTCATAACTTTGCATAAACAAATAAGATTCACTTTAAATGCAGGAAATATTACCATTTATGTAGTTTTTGTGACGCAGTTGTAAGTCTTTACTTATCTCGTTTCCTGAATAAAAGTTGATAGTAGAAAGGGTTAATATCCTCGAGAGATTGGTGTGCTAATCACATGTCATGAATTTTTTTTTATTCAAGATGCACATTTTACTAAAAAGAATACATCAAAATACTTTAATAAGATCAAAATCACAACTTTCACTCAATCAAGAAACTTGATCACAAAATAACCCGGAAACATACAAGTCTTTTGAGATACTTAGTAGCCAATAATTAGCAATAAAAACTCGTCAAAATCATCAAAATATGAATGTTATTTCTTTAGCACAAAAATTATCCAAAATGACACATATCCTGTTGAAAACCAGTCCCTTTGTTTCTAAATAGTGCCATTTGATTTTAGAAATATTTGGACAGCAACTTTCCTATTTTAGGACATTTTTACATGATTAAAATCATGAATATAGACCTGTAATAATGATTCACAAGCCAACTCCCATATATACACATCGAAAAAATACATTTAGAACAACATAAACTCGCTTGAAATCTTTTTAAGTTCAGAAAAAGTTTAAAATAAATTTTGCACTTATAAATAGTCACAACAAGTGAGTAAATGGATGTAATACATATAATAGATCAATGTAAAAAATACATTTAGAACAACATTCCAAGTAGAGAAATCAGATTACAAGTGTAGATAACTTATTCCAACGATGAAAACACCTAAATTCATAAGTAGCAAACTTAAGGCTTTAGATCTAACTTTAATTCTCTACTTAAATATATGTTTCCAGCAATAAATTAAGATTCCTAGGACCTTTATTCCTCAAATAAGAGTTGTGGTTTAAAAGCTGCAGCAAGAGAAATAAATAACCAATTCAACATTCTTGCATAATTGAGTATTATTTGATATATTCTTCTATATTTACTTTGGTTGTTTTCTTGTAATTCTAAGATTTTTAATATTATTTTTATGTTTGTAGGTATTTTGAAGGAGAAGGAACGAATCAGAGCTAAAACGGGATGAAAACAGAGCAAATAGCAAAAAGCTGAAAAACCAGAGAAGTAGTAGCTAGTACCGCAGCACCAGCCACTTAGTGGCATAGCGCTAGCTCTTGGGCGGAATGGTATTTCGAGCTTATTTCTGGCACCACAGTGCCAGAAAAATGAGTAACTGCTCAGTTTTAGCTCTTGGACGGATTTTGACTATTGGAAATAGCTCAAGGCCGACTCTAAGATCTTCTACATTATAAAACGATCTCTCTAGCTCAGAAATAATGATTCCTAGACACACATAAATACACAGAGGTGAGAGAGAGAGAATCAAGAGAGAAGAAGAGCTTGGAGGTTGTTTTCAGCTTTTCTTCATCATTTTTCCTTCCCTTTTCCTTTGTTTGTTTATTCTAGCATGAAGTTCTTATTGTTTGTCCCTGTATATAAGCTAGTCTAATTTTCTTTGAAGTTGAGGGTAATTTCAAAGCCTTAGATACGATTATTATGTTCATTTTTTAGATTTGTTTATTAGCAATTATTCACTCAAAGTTATTATGCTTCTTCTATGATTATTGGTTCATGACTTCTATTTTGTTTTGTTTGGGTATATAACCAATTGAACTTGATAGACATTGCATGCGAGATTGAAAGTCTAAATCCGTAATTGTTTAGATATTTTGATCATAAGTAGCAAATTATAATTGATTGAGTTCATCTCATGGTGATTTATTGTCTATGATGAAGAGCATACTCCAGGTTAAAGATGATCCGAGCTTGTGTGATTATTACCTAGAACCAATTTATCTTTCTTTACTTAATGCTTCCATTAGATTAAATCTAGAGAGTTTGTTCTAGGTTGTTCGAGTAGGAAAGGATTAGGTGAAGAGCTTATTTTACCTAAAAATAATCTAAGAAAAGATTGAGAATGGATGAGCTTGTGTGCTATCTACAGTTGGTAATTTTGATGAGTAATTAATTATAAGATATGGTAATTCACTAATAGGAGTGTCTAGTAGTAGAGAATGATCCTTTGACCTGTTTTTTTTTATTTATTTTATGTTTTACTTCATTATTCTAAAAATTCATACAAATAATAGGATTGATAGCTCAAAAATTAGACCAAACCCTCAAAGGATCGACCCTTCTTACTACTATACTAGGTAATTGTAGGTTTTCCTAGGCTATGCTAGATTAGTGATTAGGAGGTTATAAATTTTAATTTGATTGTGTTGGTAATTATGGTGAGGAGTGGATATGTCAATACTAGGGGTGGAATTCTTTGTTAACAACTGCCATAACTCCAGCAACTCATATCACCGAGCTCGGGGAGGCCTTTGGAAGACATGTTTAAAGATTTAGTGGGCAACACAATTCAATTCAAGAAGAAATAAGCATAAACTTTAGAATCGAAAAACAAACACCATCAACTCACTACTACAATAGAGCAACTGAAGGTCAACCACATCTGCACACCACTATCACTATAGTCAGCCCAAGGAGACCGTAAACGTAGTGATAGTGAGGAGTGACATAGTGGTAGATGAGATGAGGATGTTGGATGAATTATGGAACCTTATGGCGAGAGTTGAAAAAGAAACTCTTATCTACCACCACAACCTTCACAGTAGTATGGAGAGGTTGAACTAACATATGAAGAATTTATGAGAACCCTCCCCTACTTTAGATGACCATGTTTTATATGAGGAGGTCTGCCACTATGAGGAGATAGTTTTCTTTGGGAACAATGATATTAATGCTATCCACAAGCTATTGGAGTTGGACGACGATTAGGAGAGC
Source organism: Trema orientale (assembly GCA_002914845.1). Lineage (NCBI taxonomy): Eukaryota > Viridiplantae > Streptophyta > Magnoliopsida > Rosales > Cannabaceae > Trema > Trema orientale. The sequence continues at coordinate 28,618 of JXTC01000171.1, forward strand.
AGTGAAGAGGGAGAGCCGTGTGACTAATTGAAGGATGGATGAGCCAATACCACCATTAATGACATCTCATCAATGGTGGACATATCCCCACCTACCCACCACCATCCAAGTCATGTCACCTGCCACCCACCGCCATCAATACATGTATCCCACTACTACCGCCCACCAATCGGGCTACTCCAACCACCATCTGCAATCATCATTGTCCACGAGCGCATATCGGGAGTGGAGTTCTCACACCAAGCCACCCTTTAGAGTTAAGTTGAGGCAACGTGCTGTACAATGATATATCACGCCAAGTTTGAGGGCGACATTTATGAGGACCCATACATTGTATTCTATGACGCAATATATGGGAGGTAGCCGCTATTTTAAGCGAAGTCATGTCAGGCTAAAGACGTGAAACCAAGCGCTACTGGGAGGCAACCCAATGGAGAGAGAAGAAGAGGAAAATGCACCAAACTAGATTTGGTCTCTCTAACTCTAAATCCTTTCTTTTCACTTTATGAATTTTATTTTTCTTTAGTTTAGTTGTTAAATATTTTATTTTCTCTATGGTTATTCCTTGCATTTATGAGTCTTGTGCTACATTGAGGAATGTAGGGTTTAAGTGTAGGAGGAAGGCTTAGGTTGTTAGGTTTCTTGTTTTTTATTATTTTTAGTTGTGTGTGTTTCCATGGCCTAATTTTTCATTTTTTTGTTTTAAGGTTTTGAGTCTTAAGTCTACCTTTCAGCTTCTGTGAGGAATTTGAATCATTAATTAATCATAGTTTTGATAGAAGATTATCACTATTAATAGCTTTAAGTCATCCTAAGGGTTTATATATGTTTGGAAGATAGTCATATTTGTGATGTTTATGATTAACCATAGTTAATTAGTGCAGAATATTACATGTTTTAGTTAGTAGCTTTTGTAGTTTTGCCTAGAATGTCACTTGAATTTCTATTAGAGGGATTAGAAGTTAGAACTCTGTTAGAGATTTGTCGAGGCAAACGACCGATTGTGTATGACCTAAAAAATGATTAAGGTATCTAGGTTTTAAGCATCATAGCTAAATAAGCCAATTCTTTCGATTGATGCCTAAGGACATCCCCCTAGTAGTCAATTTGAGCCTTCAAGTACACCTTTTTGTTTGGTTAGCCACATAATATCTTTTATCTAGCCTACACACTTTTATCTTTACCCTTGGTTTTATATGTTAAGTAGAGTAAGAGACATTAGGAGGAGCTTCAAAGGAAAAAATGAGTTGGATTAAAAAGAGATAAGTGAGAGGGAGTTTCTAGAAGTCAATAAAAGGGAGGTTTGAGAAAGATTGGGAAAATGTTCAAAATAAATGTAAAAGAGAGAGATGATGAATTTTGAAAAACAAAATAGAGATGTGAAAAAAAAAAGAGAAAATTTGTGAAAATAAGAAGAGGAAAATAATTAAAAAAAAAAAAAACCTCATCTCTACGTGCATATGTGCATATAAATTCATCTCTCTTTGTTGTTGAATTCTGTGAACAATTTTTCCTGTGGATGTGTTAAGAAATAATTAAAATGATTAATAGGCCCAACATGTTGATATATGGCCTAGTTTATATATGTGTTTCATGCAAGTTAGAGAATGTGCTTGTTAAAGATCTTTAGTTTTGTCTCTTGCTCTATGAAACCTTAGAATCCTTTTTGCATCCTATATTTCTTTTCTCGAACCTATTACCCACTGGCTCCATTACAACATTGTGAAAGACATTATTATTTCCGGAACTACCTTAAGGTATAGTGGAGATAATATCAAAGAGAAAGCTTATGATGATAGTTCTTTAACTAGGAAGAGAGTGATATTTTATGTGAAATTTATGAGAGTTGCTGTAACGCTCCAAGTCCCACATCGGGTATGCTCTGGGAAGATCATGGATATTTAAGTGGTGGTCCATGAGCCCAAAAATACTTTCAAGCTAGCATTTTTGGGTGAGGCCCAGTGGTGTTACATTTGGTGTTCAGAGCCGACCCAGTCCATACCTGTGTGGGCCTTGGAAGGCTGCCACGGGTCGGAATCGTGGTGAATATGGACCCCTCCCATAGGGGTTGTATGTAGGCTATTGAATGTGGACCCCCTAGCGAGGACGCTAGGCCCTTAACAGATGGAGATTGTAACGTCCCAAGTCCCACATCGAGTATGCTCTGAGTAGATCATGGGTATTTAAGTAGTGGTCCATGAACCCAAAAGTATCTTCAAGCTAGCATTTTTGGGTGAGGCCAAGTGGTGTTACAGTTTCTTTCTAAAATTTTGTACAGATGATTTACTTTTTCTTGGTTGTTGTATGCATGCATATGTATTGACTATTGGAGGAGTATATTAGCTTGTGAATGATAGTAAGCTTGATCAGTGTAAGTTGGAAGTTGATGTTATGATTATGTATGATATCCTGAGTTAAAGCTGGAAGGTTAAGTTAGATTAGGTTTGGTCAGTTTAGGTTAGGTTTAGTTAGGTTAGAGTCATTTTAGGTTTGTTAGTCTTAGCTTAGCTTTACTCGAGAACGAGCTAAATTTAAGTGTGGGAGTATTTGATAGATATTAATTTTACACCTAAATAATAGTATTTTCCATACTACTTTATTGGTTTTTATGTCATTCTATGACTAATAGTATTGTTTTGTTGTTTTTAGGTGCTTTGGAGGATAAACAATGAAAAGGAGTGGAAATGGGTCAAAAACAAGTTTTAATGAGACAAGTTGAATGAAGCAAAGAAACTAGGCAGAACAAGGGTCTCGTGCCATGGCGCTAGCCTTCGTGCGTTGCGGCGCCCAACTTCTGGAAAAAAAAAATAACAGACCTCAGGTCGTGTGCCATGGCGCTGGAAACACAGAATTTCTCCAACTTACTCGATTTTTGGCAGCCCAAGTTTCCAATTTCAAATGGAACTTGACCTAGATGCCTCCTACACTCAATTGCCTATATATAAAATGTTCTACAACAGATGGAGAGAGTCTTAGACACCTAGGAGCCACTTAAACCATATTGAAGACCTAGAGAGTGGGGGGAGAGCTTGAAGGCAGCCATGGCTACTATCATCATTCTTTTTCCTTTGTTCCTTTTAGTTTTCTTTTGTTTTTTGAATACTAGCATGATGTTCCTATTATTTATTCTTGTATGTATGCTATACTAGACCCTAGATTAGGTTGAGAGTGATTTCAAAATCCTAACATGATTGTTATCTGATCTTTATGATTTTACATACGTAAAACCCCCTTAAATTTTGGAAGGGTATTGTGGTCTTTTGATAAAAATTTTACCCAAAAAAAAAATTAAATTTCGAATTCGGGGTTAAAATGTGAAGATTTTTGAATCAAGGACAAAATTGCAAATTGAAAGGACAAAACTGAAACAAAATTTAAAAAATAGGGACTTGTGTGCAATTTTTTAAAAACTTACACTGCCCTTTAATGAGCTAACATATGGCCAGCTCATTTCCCCCTCTCCTTTTCTCTCTCCTCCTTCTCGACCCTCTCTCTACGAAAACTGGCGAAACATGCTGAAATTCTAGCCATTCTCCGACGAATGTTCTCCGGTGATCTCCAAGCCGCGCCACCACCTAGAATCAAAAGCCCAGGCCCAGACGATTCTTTTGCCATAAGCCCTGCCTCCTGAAGACACTCCATTCGCCATCAGTGATATGAGAAGGCCGCAAACAATTTTCCGACACTGGGACTGATTTCGGCAACATTTAGTCGTGAAAGTGGTCTCATCTGACTCATCTCCTCATGGGCAATCTCGTTAAAGGTATCTCATAGTTTTTGTTCTATTTAATTTCAATCCATTAGATGGTAAAACTAATATCATTCCTAGAATCTACATTGAAAATGGTGAAAAATGAGATATATATTGACTATGTTTCGAAACGGGCATGAAAAACAAAATCGGACGACTCAGATTTGTCTCGTTTTATATGTCATTAGCCCGGGTTCGACCTGAGCCTAAATTGGACGAATTATATTTCTAACCAAGCTATTTCGGTGCTAGGAATTCCGTTTCACGATTTGAAGCTCTGTTTGATAATCAAATTTTCAAATCAATCGATCGAAAGTTCTAAAATGATGCTCGAATCTCCGAACAACTGCCCAACGACGTCAAATGCTTTCTATAGCACCGTAATGCTATCTAGACACTCAACTGAGACAGGGATTTGATTACTTGATTCTAAAATTAGTTTAATTTATGAATTTATATATTTTCAATAAATATGAAATTTCGTGATTTAATTTGTAAAAATTGTGTTTATATTTATTTTTGACCTGATTTAAGATATAAACTGCTGTAGAGGCAAGTCACACTAGTTGGCATGTCATATATACTATTTTGAACTGTTTTCTGCAAGAAATTGGATTTTTGGATTTTGATCAAAAACGGCAGTTATACTGCCAAAATTTTTAAAAAATCCAAAGTGATTTGAGAACTCAGTTTTGAGTACTAAACGTTGTTTGATTATAGAATACTGAATAATTATTTTGAGACTTTGTGAAAATGGTGCATATCCTTATTCTATCATTTATATAGTATTTACATGCATTCACACACTTATGCGGCCATTGGGTGCTCGGACTTACAGTCGCCTTTATAGATGGCTCAGACTTACAGCTGACCCACTAGGACACCTCGGACATCATGATTGTATACGTAGTTATATGTTGGCTTGAATAGATATGTACTGGTTTTGATGGATGTTTTATAATGGTTTGGAATGTTTAAACCCTTGGACTGTGATTTTCACTTGGATTTTGTGAATTGCTTTGAATGGACTACTAACTATGCAGGACCTTTAATGTTAGTATATTTATTATGTATATAAAAACCTGTAATCGATCCTCTACTAGGCATTAGATCACCCCCCTTCTTCCCCTCAGGTGGTACTCTGTGTGATCTAGACAGAGAGATCTAAATCGAGGCATTGAAGGCTTACTAGTTTATTTATATTTAAGTAAATTCCTACGAGACTTGTGAAATATAGACTTAAGTAGGAGTTTGGATTTAATTATAACTGAGTAAGCTTATTTGGGGAATTTTGGGCATGATTTGTATAACTTATGTCTATGTTTGGGTGTGAAATGATTGTTCGATACACGACTATTAAAAATCTATTTTTATTATTGTCTATATTTAATGAGTGATGCATAATTGTGGGTTTTATTTAAGTTAAAGATTTTATCGAAGCCAGCTTGGAAAATTAAAGTTCCGCGCATTTTTGAATTATTTTTAAAAATATTTTCTAGTATTTCTATTTTATGAAATACCCATTCTGTCACTGACCCCGGCCTCAAGTTGTGACAGAAAAATTGGTATCAGAGCATGGTTTTAGTTTAAAATACTCGAAGTATGTCACTCATTGAACTAGACAGGACATTTTTTTTATATAAATCATGTATCATCGTCATCTTACTAACATATTGGACATATTGGAATACAGATCAAGAAAGTGTCTCCAAGAAGAAGAGTGCCTCCACTTGAGAGAGAGCAAGATGCTCCTTCACAGCAAGACCCACATGTTTTTGATCTTGTTGGTGCTCCCCAATAAGCTATGCATAGAATACCTAGTCTCACGACAAGGCCAACTTCTGAAAATAACTGGTCTAGCAGCTTCAGGGACTATTGTAAGCTGAACCCACTGAACTTTTATGGAGAACATGACCCCATAGCCACACTGAGATGGCGAAGTTCAGAAGAAATTTGACTCCCTAGCAGTGCCAGCAGAGTATAAAGTAAGCTTTGCAATGTACTTACTTCAGGATGCAGTTGATCATTGGTGAAACACTTTCAAGTTGACTCAAGACACTACCATTATGACTTGGGAACTGTTTGATAAAGTTTTTAGAGGATAGTATGCCCATGATGACTATATGAATGAGATGCTAGTATGCCCATGATGACTATGTGAATGAGATGCTGAAACAGTACAAAAATCTGCGTCAAGGGAGTATGACTGTTGATGAATATTATACGAGATTTGTAAAACTTTCTCAGTATACCCATACACAGGGAACCCATTCCAGATTTCGAGTGATTCAGTTCAGAACCAACTTAAGGCCAGAGATTCACAGCAAACTTGAACCATTTCCTGTCACTACACTTATTGAGGCATATAGTACAGCTCAAAGGATTGAGGCTACGTTGACTGGTGATAAAGGAACTACTGGTGGATTTAAATGGAAAAGTAATGATCGAAAAATGAGAAAGAGCCAATGGCAAGTATAGGGCTCACAGAGCAGTGGACGCAATGGTAGTTTTGGTTCATCATGGAGTGGACGTTTTGCTTTGTATGCCTTCCACAACTGCGGTCAACAAGGACATTTTAGATGAAAATGCCCCAGCTTTTACAGAATTCACCACTGACCACCAGAAGACCACAGGGAAGCCAGGCAGCCTCGACACTAATCCCTAGTCAGCAAACTAGGCCTGCTCATTTATGGTTTAGCTCCGACTTTCAACTCTCCTGTCTAGCACCAATATCGTCCTCAGGGTTCTACCTACAACACAGGTCATCAGACCTCTCAAGCATCAAGAACACAAGAAGGTCATGGTCAGTCCAACAATAGTACTCCTGGATTTAGCAGTAGCCATCCGGGCAGAGGTCAGGCTGATCATATCCCTCTATCTCGGTGACTACATAGGCTTGAGCTTTTCCCTTTTCTTTGTTCCCACAAACAAATGGCCAATCATAGAGAACAATTCAGATTCTAGAGGACATGCTTTGCTCATGTATACTGGATTTTGGTGGAAGCTGGGATAATCACTTGTCATTAGTGGAATTTACTTACAATAATAGCCACCAAACCAGCCATATGAGATGTTAATGGGAGACCATGCAGGTTGTCCTTGTGTTGGTCTGACACAGAGGAGCAAGTCACTCTTAGACCAGAACTGATACAAGAGACTACTAAGAAGGTTAACATGATACGAGAAAGACTTAAAGTTGTTAAGAGTTCTCAAAAGAGATATGCGGATCCCTAAAGACGAGAAGTAGAGTTTGATGTTGGTGATCAAGTATTCCTAAATGTCATACAAAGGCACATAGTCACTAGATTTGGAGTTAACAGAAACTTAGCTCTAAAGTATATTGGGCCATTTATGATTACTTAAAGAATTAAGCCAGTAGCTTATCAATTGGACTTACCGCCATAATTGGGTCATGTGCACAATGTTTTTCATGTTTTAATGCTGAGGAAATACGTTCTTGACCCGTCCTATCTGATTCAGTGTGTAGAAATACCTATTCAAGAGGACGTCACTTATGAAGAGCAATCAATTCGAATACTAAGAAGAGAACTCAAAGTACTTTGCAATAGAGAAATTTCACTTGTAAAAGTTCTTTGGAATCACCACAAGAAAGAAGAAGCCACTTGGAAACTCAAGACAGAGATGTATAAAAAATATCCTCATTTATTTAATTTTCAACTTGAGGTTGTACTTTGAACTTATGCTTTGTACTTGAATTTCGGGACGAAATTCCTTTAAGGAGGGACGGATATAAAACCCTTTAAATTTTGGATGGGTATTGTGGACTTTTGACCAAAAATTTTCAAAAAAGAAAATAAATAAATTTCTAATTTGGGGTTAAAATATGAAGATTTTGAATCAAGGACTAAATTGTAAATTGAAAGGACAAAATTGGAAAAACAGGGACTTATGTGCAATTTTTTTAATAAGTGACACACAACTATGGAGTTTTATTTCAATTAAACATTTTATCGAGGCTAGTTTGAAAAATTAAAGTTCAGCGCATTTTTGAATTATTTTTAAAATATTTTCTGGTATTTCTGTTTTATGAAATACCTATTCTGTCACTGACCCCGGCCTTAGGTCGTGACAATATATCCTATCAATTATTTACTTTGAAATTATTTATATTCTTCTGTGTTGATTCGTTCTTATGTTTTATTATCTCTTGCTTGGAAGGACCATTTAGATAATAGATGATAAAATATACTGCTAGGGTTTAAATTAGACGTTTGTTGTGTTTGAATCCATTAGTAGTAAGGCTAGGTGGTGTACTCGTTTGAGGTATTATTTACAGCGAGAAATATAATCTAGATTAAGAATCTGTATTTGTGTGATTATGACTTAGATCAATCTATCTTTCTTTACTTAATACTTCTTATCTACGCTGAAATTTTAGAGCTAAGCTGTCTCTAGAAGATTTCATATTGAACGGTTTCGGCTTATCTCTTTCAGGAGGCAACTCCTTAAAGTGCGGCTGAAAAAATTTCTTTTGCTTATCCTATGTCTTAAAATCAACAGAAATGTTAACATTATCAGGATAAAACAAACATTCACTATCAACATCACGAAGGATATAACTCAAAGGATCACACTTGTAGCTCTTGTCAATCTCCTCCATTACTAACATGTCTATCATATCAGTATGATAACACTTATCATCATCTTGTGGTTTTTTTCCAATGTGAAAAATATTTACCTCCAGGGTCATGTTCCCAAACGATAACTTCATTAGACCATTCCTACAATTAATGAGGGCATTTGCTGTAGCAAGAAAAGGTCTTCCTAAAATTAGAGGGATCTTAGACTCGATATCAAACACATATTGAGTATCCAGGATTAGAAAATCAACAGGATAGTAAAATTTATCAATTTGCAGCAAAATATCTTCTACTATCCCTCTCGGTCTTCACACAAAACGGTCAGCTAGCTGCAGTATGACAGATGTGGGCTTGATTTCTCCAAGGCCTAGTCACAAATATACAGAATATAGCATGAGATTTACACTTGCTCTTAGATCTAAAAGTGCTTGGCCGAACTCATGTGTCCCTATATGGTAGGTGATAGTGGGACAACCTAGATCCTTGTATTTGGGCGGTGTTTTCTGCTCAATCACCGCACTTACCTGCTCGGTCAAGAGTGCAGTCTTCTTGACATGGTGCCTCTTCTGAATGGTGCATAGATCTTTGATCACCTTAGCGTATGATGGTACCTGCTTGATCACATGTAACAAAGGCAGATTAATTAACTTACTTAAGGTTTTCGAGGATCTCATCTTGATTTTCTGGTATTTTTCCTGTCTTAAGAGCTTGAGGAAAAGGCACTTTAACAAGAAATTTCTTTTCAGCTTCTTATAGAGGGGTATCTTGAGTACTACTCGGAGAGGTAGTATCGCTTGGCAGTGCACTTGGTAAACTCGAACCATCTATAGTCCTACCACCTCGAGTAGTAATAGAATTGACCTCTTTAATATTCTACATATCAGCGCCTGAGGTTTGCACCAAGTGTTGCCCTTTTGTATTAGACTGAGATTGGGCAGGAAATCTTCCACGCTCTTGTATAGTAAGAGCGCTAGTCAGCTTAGTTATTAGATTCTTAACCTCTTTATTCTCTTCCACCACCTGTGTAAGTACAGACTCAAACTTTTGGTTAGTTTTATTCAGTGCCTCTATGAATGCCTGAAGTGTTTCCTCTAAAGGATTTATATTGGGTCGTGCATTGTGTATTATATTAAGGTGCAGAGTAATTCCTAGGTGGTGGTGCCTCAGTGTTCAAGTTATTGGTATTGGATGATGCAGGCTGGTTTTGGTCAGACCTCCAGCTAAAGTTTGGGTAGTTTCTCCAGCCAGGATTGTACGTGTCAGAATACGGTGAAAAAGGCTTTCTAAACGTTCCTAAAGTATTGCATTGTTCTTCATAAATCCTTCTCATCTCACTGTAAGTTGGGCAATCCTGAGCTAAGTGTTCCACTCCTCCAAAGACAAAACATGTAGCTTGAGATTCTACCCTAGCAACCGTACGTGTGACTCTACTATCTCTAGTTTTCAAGGCCTCTAATTCCTTAGTCACAGCTTCTAGTTGGGCTTTAAGGCTATGTTCTTCCCTAACATGGTAGATTCCGGTTGGTCGTGACCTATTAGTACTATCAGTAGTACTAGGTCCAGTCCACGTATGAGCTTTCTCAGCTAACTCATTCAGGTAGTCTATGGCTTCATCTGGGTCAATCTGTAGGAACTCTCCATTACACATTATCTCTATAAATTGGCATGCCCTAATGGTTAATCCCTCATAGAAATAACTAACTAGATGCCAATTTCCGTACCCATGGTATGGGCACATGTTCAGTAACTCTTTGAATCTCTCCCAGGCTTAGTATAATGTTTCACTATCTTTTTGGGAAAAGGTTGAGATTTGTCGCTTAAGGCTGTTGGTCTTATGATACGGGAAGTATTTGTTAAAAAAAGCTCGGGTCATTTCCGCCCATGTACTTATGGATCTCGGTCTCAAAGAGTATATCCAACTCTTCGCTTTATCTTTTAAAGAAAATGGGAAAAATTTTAACCTAACAGCGTCTACTGCATTAGGTTGGCTATGGAAAGTGGCCACTACCTCTTCAAATTTCCTAATGTGCAAATATGGATTTTCACTCTCTAGGCCATGGAAGATAGGTAAAAGTTGGATCATGCCAGGTTTAAAATCCAATTGCGGTGTATTTTTTGAAAAAATGATGCGTGAAGTTGTGGCTGTGCGGGTTGGGTGAAGGTAATCATTTAAAGTCCTAGCAGTGTTATTCTCAATTTGATTCATGGTGGCTGGTAAAAGTGTTTCTGATGAATCTGTGCCTGACCAAGAGTCAGATGAATCTTTTTCAAAATCGAGTCTTCTACTAAGTCTTCCTGTTTCGTCTCTATGCCAAGACATGCACCCAAGGTTTTTTTTATTTTTAATGAGAAAAACAAAGTTATGAAATAAACGCAAAAAGTATACACTAAGAATGTTCCCAGATCGATTGGAAAGGGTGCAAAAGGTCCCACTTAAAACCCAACTTTTCTAAACAGAACTCCCGAGGTTCCTAGGTGAGTTGGAGGGGTCACAGTTATAGTCCTTATTATTCTGTAACCAATCTTTCTTAGGCAATACTTTTGTGAAAGAACAAATCCCAATTTCTACCAGTTACGCAAATAACACAATTTTTTTTTTAAGAAAAAAAAATAAAAAAATAATGAGATGCAAAAAAATAGCTAATTAAAAACCTGAAGTCTAGAAAATTAATAAACCTAATTAATAAAAACTAAACTAAAAAAAAAAATGAAATCTAAAAATAAAAGGAACTAAACCTATAAAAAAAATATTTTTACAAAAATCTACAAGAAAAAGAATAAAAGAATTGTGTACCTTTTTCGTAAATTGGCTTCCCCAGCAACGGCGCCAAATTTTGTCTCCGCTCAAAATATACTAGTGGCTACTATAGTATAGATTAAGGTGCCGATCCCATAGAAAAGTAAACCAACAATAAAACAGTAACGAGAAATAAAAAGAAAAATTGAAAATAAAAATAAACTGAGCAAGAAATTAAAATAATAATCACATAAATAATAAATAAAAATATCAATATGAGAAAAATAAGGCTTCAAGACTCACTTAATTTCCTATTTATCACTCAATTATATGTTTCACATCCCAAACACATAACCGGAAAATATAATATTTAAGAATAAAATATTAATCTAAAGTATTCAATATGAGAAATTCTTCCAATTAAGGTCAAAAATAATTCATCTTACTAGTTATCTAAGATCGACAATATGTCACAGAGACAATGCTGCAGTAAAAGATCAACTAATAAAATAAATATAATTATAATCTAGTTTAAATCACCACATAAAGAAAGCATGACTGAATTTATATGAGAAACTAGAAAATAATATATTGAAATTAAAAATTTTGAAGAATTTAACAAACCAAATTTATAAGCATTGAAGCACTCTCAGGAATCAAGGCTAGAAAACAGAAAAACTACACAACTAAGATCATCTCTCTAGCCTCTAAAAACTAGCCTAACCTCGAACTCATCTCGCACTCTCTCTCTAGAAAAAGTAAAAGTTTTTTCTCTCAAAATTGGTGTGTCTTTTTCTCCTCTTATATTCTGGCTATTTATAACTGAGTTTAGAGTGTTGTGCAAGTTCCCACGTTTCTAAAGGTGGCTTCTGATTGGTCATGTGACGTGTCAAACTCACACAATTCCCTTTCTTTCTTTCTCTCTCTTCCTCTTCTTTATTCGCGTTTCTGGGCAATGAGGCATAATCCAGTGCGGGAAAAAGCCGTGAACTCAGCACGAAAATCGCATGTGATTAAACGAAAGCATAGTCAAAGTCTTCGGGCTGAGGTGGCGGTATTTAAATGGCGGAGGAATCAAGTGTACGAGAGCCGAGCCTCACTGGATCCAGCACGGTCTGGAGCTGCAGCAGCGAGCGGGTCCCAGCTGTTGCCGAAAACTCTGTTTCGGTATTTTTTTTGTGTGTTAAAAATAGTTTTAAAATGACGAGTTTGATCAATCTAACATTAAAAACATCAATAAGAAAGCAATTTGGCAAACATTCAAGACAAAATAAATAACACTTAAATAAGGAGAAACATCAATGAAGCTCATTATGATCAGTCATGCCAAGTTCTCTACGAATCATGCAAAAACAATCTTCACCAAGAGGTTTAGTGAAAATATCAGCTAGTTATTTTTCTGTGCACACAAAATCTAGTACAATGTCACTTTTTTGCATATGATTACGAAGAAGATGATGTCTGATATCAATATGCTTAGCTCATAAATGCAAAATTAGATTTTTGGACAAATTAATAGCACTAGTATTATTATATTTAATAGGTACATGATCATAATTCATTCCAGAATCCATTAGAGTTTGTTTCATCCAAAGAATTTGAGCACAACAACTACCAGGTGAGATGTATTCGGCTTCAGTAGTAGAAAGAGCAATAGAATTTTGTTTCTTGCTAAACCATGACACAAGTAAGTAACCAAGAAAATGGCAAGTGTCACTAGTGCTCTTGCAGTCAGTTTGACAACTGGCAAAGTCCGCATCTAAAAAACTAGTAATGTTAAAATGTGTGCCTTTTGGATACCATAATCCTAGGTTCATAGTGCCATGCAAATATTTCAATATATGTTTTACTACACTAAGGTGTGATTCCTTAGGATTAGATTGAAATCTAGTACATAGACAAATACTAAACATTATATCCGGTCTACTAGCAGTTAAGTAAAGAAGTGAGCTGATCATACCTCGATACTTAGTGATATCTACTGCTTTACCATTTTCGTCTTTGTCAAGCTTGATTGTAGAGCTCATAGGTGCTCTCATTGATTTGGAGTTCTCCATATCAAATTTCTTTAGCACATCCTTGATGTATTTGGATTGATTGATGAAAATGCCTTCTTTGCTTTGTTTGATTTGAAGTCCGAGAAAGAAATTGAGTTCTCCAATCATGCTTATTTCAAACTCATCATGCATACACTTAGAAAATTCTTCACAGAGAGAAACGTTAGTATCACCAAATATAATATCATCAATATAGATTTGAACTAAAAATCATTTCTCCCCTTTTTCTTTTACAAAAAGAGTAGTATCCGCTTTTCCCATAGTAAAACCATTTAAAATAAAAAATTTACCCAATCTATCATACCAAACTCTAGGAGCTTGCTTTAAGCCATAAAAAACCTTTTTCAATTTGAAAACATAATCCGGATACTTATGATTTTGAAAACAAGGGGTTGAGCTACATAAACTTCTTCTAAAATGTATCCATTTAGAAATGCACTCTTAATATCCATTTGATATAGAATGAAGTCTTTATGACATACAAATGCTAAGAGCATCCTTGTAGATTCTAATCTTGCTATGGGTGTGAAGGTTTCTTCATAATCGATACCTTCTTCTTGATTGAAATCTTGAGCCACTAATCTAGCTTTGTTTCTCACAATCACCCCATGCTCATCAACTTTATTTCTAAAAACCCATTTAGTTCCAATAATAGATTGGTCCTTCGGTCTTGGAATTAATTTTCACACATCACTTCTTTCAAATTGATTTAACTCTTCTTGCATAGCTAAAATCTATGATTCATTATTTTCGGCATCTTTAAAGCTTTGGGGTTCAATTTGAGAGATAAAAGCCATGTTATTGCAAATATTTCTAAGTGATGCTCTAGTCTTGACTCCTTGTAAGGGGTCACCTAGAATTTGGTCTTTAGGATGAGCAAAGTTGAATTTTAAATCTTGAGGAGGAGTAAGAGTGTTACCATTTTTGCTTTCTTTTTCTTCCTTAAGATCTTGTTGTATTTGGCTTCATTTGTTTTCCCATTTGCACTTTGCTCACTTGAGCTTGGTTCCAAATCTACAACATCATCATCATCTAATTTTCTCTCCTCATAGAGAGTGTTAGACTCATCAAAAATGACATGCATAGATTCTTCTACTATCAAGGTTCTTTTATTGAAAACTCTATAAACTTTACTAGTAGTAGAGTATCCAAAGAAAATACCAACATCGGATTTTGAATCAAATTTTTTCAAATTATCTTTAGTATTCAAAATAAAGTATTTGCAACCAAAGATCTTAAAATAGCCAATGTTAGGTTTTCTTCCTTTCTAAAGCTCATAATATGTCTTATTCAAAATCGGCCTTATTATAACTCTATTCACAATATGACAAGCGGTACTTACCGCTTCGGCCCAAAAATATTTTGGCAAACTATTTTCATTTAGCATACTTCGTGCCATTTCTTGTAGAGTTCCATTCTTTCTTTCTATAACTCCATTTTGTTGTGGAGTTCTTGGAGTGGAAAAATTATGATCAAAACAATTTTTGTAGCAAAATGCTTTCATTTCATCATTTTCAAACTCACCACCATGATCACTTCTAATAAATATGATGGTGTAGCCTTTTTCATTTTGCACTTTCTTAAAAAGATGGTAAGTACATTTAAAACATCGTTTTTATGAGCAATGAATAGAATCCAAGTTAATCTTGAAAAATCATCTACTATCACAAAGGCATAGTGTTTTCCACCAAGACTAGCTACTCTTGATGGTCCAAATAAATTCATGTGAAGTAGTTGCAAGGGTCTAGAAGTAGTAATGACATTTTTGGATTTCAAAGAACTTTTTACTTGTTTTCTAAATTAACATGCATCACAAACCTTATCTTTTTCAGAAACCAGACTAGGTAAGCTATTAACAAGGTTTTTCTTTGAAAGCTTAGAAATAGTATTCATACTAGCATGTCCAAGTCTTCTATGCCAAAGCTAAGAATTATTTTTTAAAACCGAAAAATATTTATCTTGACTAAAGTATTTTTCAATATCAATTGTATAAACATTATCTTTTCTTTCACCTTCGAAAATAATTTTTTTTGAACAAGTATCCTCATTCAAACATTTGGAAGGCTCAAAAATGACTCGATAGTCCTTATCACAAAGTTGACTTATACTAAGTAAATTGTGTTTAAGAATATCAACAAGTAAAACACTTTCAATAATAGGAGAAGAGGTAGAACCAATGTTATACCCAAAATCTTGCCTTTAGCATTGTATCCAAAAGTGACATATCCTCCGTTTTTTTTTGTGAATGATGAGAGCAAAGAGTAGTCACCGATCATATGTTTGGAGCAACCACTATCCAAGAACCAAAAGTTATTCTTCTTTTGTATCTCATTTTCTATTGCCATAAAGCACATGTTGGCAATTTCTTCTTGTTCTTCTCCTTCGGATTCTTCTTCTTCACTATCATCCCACGTGGCTTTCATTGCCTTCTTTTTCATTTTTCTTCTCAAGAGACATTCATTCTTCATGTGACCGGGCTTCTTGCATTCAAAGCAAGTAATTTGGTCATCCTTTATTTTCTTTTCTCGAAAGTCATTGCCTTTGGTGTTCTTCTTGAAGTTCTTCTTTTTGAAGTTTAGGTACTTCTTGTACCTTTTGGTAAGTAAGGCAATGTCTTCAAGCTCACTATCTGCAAATTCTTCTTCTTCCTCAATGTTTTCTTGCATGGCGGCTTTGAGCGCTATTCCTTTCTTTTTCTTCTCCTCTCCTTCATCTTCATTTGTTTCCTTCATAAGAATTTCATGGGCCATGAGAGAACCCATAAGTTCTTCTAGAAGAAGCTTGCTAAGATCTTTTGCTTCTTGAATGGCCACTACCTTGCTTCTATATGCTCAAGGAAGACTCCTAAGAATTTTGCTCACCAACTCACCATTTGGAAGTGTTTTCCCTGAAGCACTATGAGAGTTAATAATAGTTGAGAATCTAGTAAACATTTGTGAAATAGATTCATCTTTTTCCATTTTGAACAACTCATTATTTCTAGTGAATATATTTATTCTAGTTTCTTTCATATAGCTAGTTCCTTGATAAGAGACTTCTATCATGTTCCATAGTTCAGGAGCATCACTTGCTTTCTCAACATTATTATAAAAATTCCTATCTAAATCACACATAAGAATATTTCTAGCTCTACCATTTTTGGTGAAGTTGATTTTATCTTTTTCATCATATTCTTCTATATATTTTTCAACTTCTTTACCATCGACCATTTTTGTAATTTTCAAAGAACCTTTAGTGACAATATATCAAAGATCAAAATCAATGGACCTAAGATAAGTATCCATATGACTTCTCCAATAGTTAAAATCACTTCCGTTAAAAAATGGTGGTTTGGATGGAGACAACCTTTCGTATTGAAAAGAAAAATTTGTTGGGCTAGCCATCTCAAAAACAGTTAAGTCTTAAAAATTTGAGCACCAAGCTCTGATACCAATTGTAAGTCCAAGGGTAGCTAACCTAATAGGGAGGGTTAGTTGGGTTTTAAAAACCTTTTCAAACTTTTCTTGACAAACAAGTAAATTTAGCAAGTAAAGGCTACAACAAGTAAAAATAGATAAATTGCATGGACAAACTCAAGATAAATAAATTAAAAGAGATAGGGATAGAGAAACACAAGTACTATTTTTATGATATTCAACAGATACGACGGTTTATCTACGTCCCTGGCTTTTGGCAACCCGCTTCGAGCTATCGACTATCGGATCAAGAGAAGGGGCTTGATCGTCCCCTTTACACAATGAGTACTTTCTCCTTAGGTACACTCACGCCTTTACAATAGTCTTGAATCCGGCTCTATTATGCCTAATACGAATTGTTTAGACTCCGGTACCAATCTCACCTAAACTGGGTTGTTTATAAATCCGGTATCAACCTCTTCTCACAAATATAATTTTGGTTTTTGTTTGTTTAAGCACTCAACTGGAATCTCTCAAAAGAATATATATGATACAAGGTAAGCCTAGAGAGAATAAATGAAAACACAAGATATAATCTAATTTGACTCAATTGACTTTTGTGAAAAAGTAGATTTGAAAGTTTGATTCACAAAAGATGATTAGAACAACTTAAAAGTATGTTTAAAGCAATGTAGGAATGTTCAAAAATTATTTCAAATTTTAAAAAAGCTTCTATATATAGACTAGAATGAAAACTAGCTGTTTTAGACTGTTTGACAGACAATCTGTCATTTTCGACAAATCGAAAGTCCACTTTCGACAAACTGAAAATACTAGCCGTTGAAAGTGCAGTTGTAACGGTTATATTTTAAAAAGCCGTTAAAAATAAAAAAATAGAGGAATCGGTAGACCGATTCTTATAGTCAGTTTGCCGTTTCTGTCCGAGAGCATATCTTCAATTTTATTTCAAGGCCTTTTTAATTGTTTCCAAAATGTGACTTCATAAATTGATTTAATATGTAATATAGGAACTATAGAAATTCATAAATTAATTTAAAAGCTTGTATAAAGTAGATTTCATATTTTAATTGGAAATGAACGGTTTAGCTTTGAGAAATTCCAATTATATGAAAAATTTGAGCCATTAAGATCATATTATGTGTAAACAAATATTCAAGTACAAGAACTAGATGTATAACCTTTTGCTAGTCTAGGTCTTGATATCTTGATCTTTGTCTTCAAGCTCTTTTTCATAATCCATCTTGAATATCTTGTGATCCTTTTAATTTAACTTGCTATACACTCAAGTAGATTATTAGTTCTTAATCATATGTTTGTTAACTTCAAAATAAGAGTGTATGATTGATGTAACATAGCATGAGTCAACACTAGCAAGTAGGTGATAAACACTACACTAAAGGCAGAGAGAGAATAGGTTGTGTCCATATAATTCATTGTTGCTTGAAAAGTCGAAGCGTATGGGGAGTGGAACAGGCACCATCCAATTCCCCTTTCTTAGTTAGCAAAAAAAAAAAAAACCTCTAAATTTGTAATTCAAAAAGTCTTAAAAAATGCAAAGAATATATGTTTCATTCTTTAAAATCCTTTTGTTTAGTTTATTTTGCTTTAAATACTCTTTCAGATGCTACAACATGCTCCCCGTGCGTGTTTTTTGTCAAAAATTTAATAGCAGGTTGCAATTTAGACAGTCCAAGGACCAAATTGTTATAAATCAGAAAACTTAGGTGCTTAATTACTACAATTGAAATTTTAGAGACCAAATTTCCATAAATTGGATAGTTCAAGGACCATTTGTGCCATAAATCCAAAAAAAAATTATCTTATTGAAAAGAATGTGAGTAGTGGATATAGTGATGGCAATATACTCACCCAATGATTTATCCTTAAAATCTTATATATAGTAAAAAAAATTACATATATATAAAATTAGTTTTTCTTTGCTTGAAAATATATATAAAATCATTATTTCTACTATCTGCTATACTAATCGATAAATGAATGTTTCTTTGGAGTGTAGTAGGTGTCCATTAACATGCTTCATTTTTTCTATTGTTTTTATTAATTGGTATTTATTCCTTTATTTTAATTGCTAAATTTTATAATTTACAACTCTTTTGTGGAAAAAGAGTCCACATGTACATGTTACTCTTCTCAAAGAATACGTGTTATCAAAAGAATTCAAGGCATTTATTGCTTATTAAAGCCTCCAAAAAAATAATAAGTCATTTGTTAGAGTACGTATTAATCTCTTTAAGAATATGTGTCATTATAGGATTGGTTATAAAACAAAAGAAAAAGGTTTTTTCCAAGAAAAATAAAATAAAAGGAAGTTTTTAGTCGTTTACTGCTTATTTATTTATTAAAAAAATAGTATTTATTGCTTCATTTTAATGTTCTATATTTTATTATATAATTCATTACATTTTATCTGATATCTTAAGCATTAGTACTACACGTATTCTTCAAAAAGAATTTGTGTTTAGACTCAGTTCCTGTATGTTATTTTTTACTCAAATGTTTAAAAGAATAACCTTTAAAAAGGAAAAAAAATGAAGTCTACTACTAAGCACAATCTTTTCTTTTCTCTCTCAAATATTTTATATGGTTTCTTCGATTTCATTTTTCAAAAAATAAAGATAAGGGACTTAAACTTTTTAGTTAGATGTGGTTATAGTTAGTTTTCTTTTTATGTTTAGTAGCAACTAAAAATGTACTATTAAATCAAGAATTTTAATATTTTTCTTTCTTTTTAATGAAAGTTTATTTACATATGCAATTGCATAGAGAAAATGATAAAAACATACATATTTATTACTCATTCTAGTAAAAATTGGGATACTAAAATCTTGTATAAAAACTTACACCACTGATGTGGAATCATTTTCGGCCATGTGACAGTACTTTAAATGATGTAGTCCTACTTTAAAATAATAAGTGGTTAAAATACATGTCACATTATCTGGTGCACGTTTTTGGTGCAAAATTTTTGTATCCCTATTATTACTCATTCAATTAATATCCACTTTTCAACCTTTGATACTTTTTTTTTAGTTAAAATTCTCTACACTCCATATTACTTAATTATTTTTTGGATCATCTACCAACTTAAAAACTTCTATTTTTTTCTATAAAAGATGTAAATTTTTTCCCCTAACTAATGGGTACATGCATTATTAGCTTATAGAAAAATGAATATTTCTTGGGAGTCAAGCAGGTGTCCATCATCATGCTTCCTTTTTTACATTGTTTTTATATTTATTAATTGATATTTAAGGCTTTATTTTAATTGTTAAATTTTATAATTTCTAACATTTACATATTTTCTTTTTTAGAAAAAAGAGTACACATGTACTTGATACTCTTCTCAAAGAATATGTGTGTGATGCCCAAGATTCTCACATGCATAATAAGCCAATAATAAACATGTTCATATTGCATAATAGACATATCATGAAACTAGTCAATTTCATGGTAAATTGCTTAAGCTGATTGTTAAATGCTTTTGATATGTATTATTGTACTAATAATTGTTGAAGAGCTCCCATGCAGTGTAAAGGCTCAGTACCCTCAAAGAGAGAGCTTGGTGTGTGAGAGGAACAAATAATACATTCATGAATAGTAATACTATATGCACATGCATTAAAATCATGTCTGTTGATAACTTGGTCAAATAATAGTTTTTCGGTAAAATGTATTTTTCACGCTTTTCGGAGCCAAATTCACTGTGCGTTTAACACGTCAAATAGCTTTAATTCAATGTTTAGGACTCATTTATAGCATTTTATTTTTTGGCCCCAGGTTAGCACGAGGTGGCAGTCATTGTACTAAACTGTGTTTAATTACACTAAACTAGCTTAGATTTAGCTTAATCGCGTAATGTCAATTTTATGCATTCTAATAATTAGGCATTTATACTATGTTTGCATTGTTAATTGGAGTCTAATTGACTTATTTTTATGTTTAATGATTGGTTATAGGGCTAGGTTCCATCAGATTACAATAAGAGTGGCCATATGGGATTATAGGTCAAAGTATGACTAGTTTTCATCTTCTAAACTAGGTTTCACCATTTTGATCTATACTTGGGTGTATGAGATTGACCAGTAACATGGTGAGTATGCTAAGGATATTTTAGAGCTGGACACAAGGAAAGTAAGGTGCAAAATACCCAAAATACCTTTAGAACCTAAATTACGTCATTTCTTAGTCATTAAGTATCACTTTTAGACCAAATCTGGTCATTTTCTTCTCTTTTCTCTCCAGCCATGACCTGAAACTCCCTAGCTCTTTTCTAGACTTCTCTCAACTCCCTTAAGCCATATTCAAGAGTTTCTAAATGGTAGAACTCAAATTAGAGCTCAAGAAAGCAAGATAGGTCTAAACTAGTCAAGATAATTCTACTAGTTCTTCTTCCTAGGTTTTGTTTTGTTATTTCAATTTTCCACTTGATAAAACTTGAATAATGGTTCCTCTAGGTCCTCTTAAGTCTTAAAAACAAAATCAAAGCCTTGGGAATCAGTTTTGTGGAGATAGAAGGCAAGAGCTTCAACAAAAGTTCAAACTAGTCAAGGTGATCTTTTTGTGGAATTTAGAATTGGTAATTTACTTATATTGCTTTAGCTCTTAAATAAAAGCTTTTATTTGATGAATAAAGGTCCTAGGAAATCTTATATATGGCTGAAAAAGAAGAATTTAAGTGGAGGATTAAAGTTAGACTTAAAGCCCCAAAATTTAATATTTGAAGATTCAAGTGTTTTCAAGTGATTTCACTGTTGGAATAAGTTGTCTACATTTGTAATTTGATTTCTTTATTTGGAATGTGTAAGATATTAATTCTTTTATGTAGATTACATCTATTTACTGGATGGTTGTGATGATATACAAGTGTAAAAGTAGTTTTAAACTTTGCCTAAATTGAAAGGAATTCAAGTGTACCTAAGTTGTTCTAAATGATCTTCTTTGACGTGTGTGTGTAGGAATTAGCTTGTTGATTGTTATTGTAGGTCTAAAACTATGATTTTAGTCATGTGGGGAGGTCCTAAAAATCGGGGAGGTACTGTCCAAATATTTTTTAAACCAAATGGTACCATTTAGAAGCAAATGGACTAGTTTTTATGAAAGTAGATAATGTTTTGATTCATTTTGTGATTAGGCTTCCTTATTTTGTAAAAGTCATAATTTGGTCTTATGCTTGTTTTCTTTAAGCATTTTACATTGTAGTGATTATCTTTATAATAAAATTGACATCAGGTCTTCCACACACCTTGCCACAGAGGATATTGACCCTTTCCACTATCTTTTTTATCGAACACAAGGTAAGTAAAGATTTATTTTAACTGCATCACAAGAACAGTAATAGATACAAGATGTTTTCCTACATGCTTATGTGTATTATATTAATTATATATTTTCCATATGATTATCGTGTTTACGAAAGACATAAGCATGACATGATAATTTAACATGATTTTCAAAAAAATGAAGTTTTCCATGCAATGGATTTAAAGTAGTACCATTGTACTGATTTTATGAGATATGTTTTAAGTACAATGTTTAGTCTGTCTGCGTTGAGTAAGTATGGATTTGTAACATTCCCTGATTCCAAATACATACGTAAAGATATTTGTATAATTATTTAGTGAAGTTAGAAGACGCTACTCGACTTAGAACTAATAAATAGTGGGAAATTAAAAACTTTTAAACTTCCTTAAAAAAAAAAAAAGAAAAATTCCACTCATAATTATACATAGTCTAACTTATACGTATATACACCCTCGCAAAGTGAGCCTCTCATAAAATATATATAACATACAAACACAAAATAGGAATAAAATCGCCTATCAGAAAACCACAGCGTCAAAATACTCATATACACAAGCCGCAATCAAAAAGTCAGCACTCCTCCTCTAGCTTCACATATCAGTAGTATCATCTGTAATATAAGAATACATATGAGTATGGACTCAGTAAGTAACGAGTGCAAGTGCAACATGCATATACCAGAAAATAGATATTTGTATGATTGGGATCCTGGTGTATATTGTATTGCCTGAAAAGACCGTGAATTACATACTGAGCCACTCAAAGAATGTGTAACATATCATGAGCTATATGGAGGTCTCGATCCCCAGAAATCTCCTCTGTGTACAGCAGAGGTCCTCCCCATACCACCATCAGAGTGTTCCCAAAGGAACCATAGTGTCCTCGAAAGGACCAGAGTATTCCTGAAAGAACCAGAGTATCCCCGAAGGAACCATATCACATATTTGGATACTGGCCCGTCACACCCTATTCACCAATACTCATCAGACAATATAAATACACCATATGTTCATATCTCATGCAAAGCTGAATCATAAATACGTATGTACACATATCCACAAATTCTATATCCACAAATTCCATAAATTCACAGAAACAAAGAATTTCTTACATTGCAAGTGTGACGTTACTTACCTTGCTTCCGAGTTTTTATGTAATTTCCTGTGAAATACTCTTTGCTTTAGGTACAATTAACGTGTCCCTATTGTTTTAGCAATATAAAAATTAAATTAATATTTACCCTCGTAATACTATATGAATCAATAAATTAAATTTGGCTTAAGTAAAACATAACGAAGCCGTCATAAATTCACAAGTAAAAGCAGTTCAATCACCAAATAATTAAGCATTATAGTAAATTTTCCAAACTTAAGATTCATAGGTATTTACTTAACAATTAAATTGATAAAATCAATATGCTTGTGATACTAAAAGAAGGGCTTATTTTAGATTAGCTCGAAGAAACACATTTGTCTCATATGGTTTCAATCGCAGAAAAGAAAACAGTAAACAAACTTATCTTTTAACACAATTTTGCAATTACTAAGTACTAGTAAAATTTAAGGATTTAAAAAAATATAAAAAAAAAAAACATAAACACTAACAGGTACAAAGCATTTGTATATAAGACATAAATGGAATTAATTTTCATATAAGGTGTATATATATATAGTTGACTATGTAAATATGATTCAATCATATAAGTTTTTGGCTTCAAGTATAAACACGCAATACAATTGAATCCAAAAGTAACATCAATATAACAAGAGTTCATATATGTATAACTAGAAAATTCAGGTCTCATGAATCATTCTAGTTAGTAAATAAAAGTACAATTAAGCGCAGTTATACAAGGAGCTTATAAAAGTTCAAACACTAAAAGAACTTGATAATATATATATATGTAGAAATATTCTAAATAAGGAATTTTAACACACACGTATTGTACCAATATAACAAAACACTTATTGAAGTTGTAATAATAAAAAGAAAGTCGCTTTAAGACATATACCTGAACTTGTTATACAATTATTGATTGAGTTTCTATCAAAAGCCTTAACTGGATATATTTCTATTTTGATAAAATGGTGTATGGAACTTAGAAGGGAGAGCAAGGAGAACTAATGTAGTAGAAGAGTAGCTGGCAGTGGTGAAAATATACCAAAATAAAATAATGTATAGATTTATGTTATGTAAAGATAAGAGCTGACATTATTATGTCGGTTACACACTTAACACAAACTACGAAAATAATAGAGATAAGGGTAATAATAATAATAATATAATACAACCTAATTTAGATTTGTATTCAATAAATATTTTAGACCAATAATGTGTATAGTCTGGTAGAATTAATAAGCAAATTAAGCGCCTATAAAATTAACATAAAATTAGATACTAATAATTGTCACAATAATAAGCAATATGTAATTCCTAATTTAGCCCCAATAATTTTTTTTTTTTAAAAGCACAAAGTGACATATAATCAAATAAGAATAATTGATTTTAAACACGTTAATTTTGTACCGAAGAGCTTGTCTCGAGCATTTCACTGCAAATCACTTAGTAAACAATGGTTAATAAGAATAGCAAATATACTAGAGTGAGAACTCACGATTATACAGTACATAATCGACACCAATATATCAAAAAGAATATTATGCAATCATATTATCATTGGCTATTAAATTATGTGAGAAATTGGGTGTCATTTTATAATTAAGGATATCACAATCCTCCCTTCCTCATAAAAATTTTGTCCTCGAAATTTACTTACCGAATAACTCCGAACGTTGTTTTCTCATTTCCTCATCTTGTATCCATGTTGCCTCTTCAACAGAATGGTTTTGCCACAGAACCTTGACTTGAAGAATCTTTTTGTTTCTTAACTCTTTTTCCTTTCTTTCTAAAATTTGAACAAGGGCATTCCTCGTATGTTAATTTTGGATCTAGTTCAAGTGGCTCCTGGCTAAGAATAGGGGATGGGTCTGATACATACTTCCTTAGCATAGAAACATGGAAGACGTTATGTACACTCGATAATTTAGGGGGCAATGCAAGCTTATAGGCGACATTCCCAACTTTCTCAAGGATTTCATAAGAACCTATAAATCTCGGGCTCAACTTTCCTTTCTTTCAAAATCTCATTACACTCTTCATAGGGGCAACCTTAAGAAATACTTTATCACCAATAGAAAAATATAAAAGTCGACGTTCTGAATCTGCATAGAACTTCTGTCTACTTTGAGCTGTTATCATATGCTTTCTAATCTTCTCAACTGCCTTAGCTGTATCTTAAATAATATTTGGACCCAAATAACATCGCTCTCCAATGTCATCCCAGTAAACTGGAGATCTACATTTCCTACTATATAACATCTCATAAGGTGTGACACCAATCGTCGCTTGAAAGCTGTTATTGTAGGAGAATTCAATCAGTGGTAGATAATGATTCCATGACCCTTGGAAGTCCATAACACAAGCTCTAAGCATATCTTCCAAGATCTGAATAGTCCTCT
Source organism: Trema orientale (assembly GCA_002914845.1). Taxonomy (NCBI): domain Eukaryota; kingdom Viridiplantae; phylum Streptophyta; class Magnoliopsida; order Rosales; family Cannabaceae; genus Trema; species Trema orientale. The sequence goes on from JXTC01000171.1 coordinate 54,020, forward strand.
CAGCCTGGCCATCTGTTTGAGGATGGAATGCAGTACTAAATTTTAATTTGGTCCCTAAAGCACGTTGTACACTCTCCCAAAATTTAGAAGTAAATCTGGCATCTCTATCTGAGATTATGGAGACTGGAATTCTATGAAGTCTAACAATCTCCTTAATGTACAATGTAGCAAGTTTATCCATAGAGTAGGTCATAGAAATCGGAATAAAATGAGCTATTTTAGTGTGTCTATCGACTATAACCCATACTGCATCTTGACGTGATACCGTCTTTGGTAACCTAACTACAAAATCCATAGTGATTTCTTCACATTTCCACTCTGGTAATGGAAGTGGTTGTATGTCTCCTACTGGTCTCTTGTGCTTAGCCCTAATCTACTGACATGTTAGACAACATTCCACAAACTTAAAAATATCCTTCTTCGTTCCTGCCTACCAGTAAAGAGTTTTCAAATCATTGTACATTGTAGTAGTACCCAGATGGACTGAATAGGGAGTATTGTGTACTTCTACTAGTATTTCTTCCTTAATATTTCTGTCATCTGGTATGCACAGTCTACCTTGAAATCTGATAACTCCTTCAGTAGAACAACTAAAATCTAACTTTTTTCCTGACTCCACTAATTCTTTATGCCCAATTAATTCTGGATCTTCTTTTTGGCCATGTTTGATCCTGTCTAATAAGGTAGACTGCAATGTCATAGTAGATAATCTACTAGTGATCAACTCAATACCTGACCTATATAAATCTTCCAGTAGAGATTTCTCCAATTCATGTAAAGCTACCAAACTACCAGATGATTTTCTACTGAGTGTATCCGCCACAACATTGGCTTTTCCTGGATGATAACTGATGCCACAATCATAATCTTTTACTAGTTCTAACCAACGTCTTTGTCTCATATTCAATTCTTTTTGAGTGAACAAATATTTTAGACTTTCGTGGTCAGTAAAGATTTCACATTATACTCCATATAGATAATATCGCCAAATCTTCAATGCAAATACCACTGCTACTAGTTCTAAATCATGAGTAGGATAGTTGCGCTCATAATCCTTTAGCTGTCTTGAAGCCTAAGCGATAATCTTCCCATTTTGCATGAGGACGCATCCCAGACCTTGTTTCGATGCATCACTATAAATAACAAACCCCTCTGTACCTAATGGCATAGTTAGGACTGGTGCTGAAATTAATCTCGGCTTTAATTCTTGAAAACTCTTCTCATACTCATCAGTCCATATAAACTTGTTATTCTTCCCGATCAATTGTGTAAGTGGCATGGCAATTTTAGAGAATCCCTCAACAAATCTTCTGTAATAACAAGCCAAACCTAGAAAACTTCTGATCTCTGTAGCATTGGTAGGTTTAGACCAATTATTAACTGTCTTAACCTTGGCTTGGTCAACAGAAATCTCATCCTGAGAAACAACATAACCAATGAATGATACTTTTTCTAACCAGAACTCGCATTTCTTAAATTTAGCATATAACTCCTTCTCTCTCAATATCTGAGGGGTGATTCTTAAATGCTCTTTATGCTCCACTCTAGATCGTGAGTATAATAAAATGTCATCGATGAATACAATAACAAACTTATCTAGAAATAAATTTTTTTTTCAACTGCGCAAAGTGACATATAATCAAATAAAAATAATTGATTTTAAACACGTTAATTTGGTACCGAAGAGCTTGTCTCAAGCATTTCACTGCAAATTACTTAGTAAACAATGTTTAATAAGAATAGCAAATATACTAGAGTGAGAAGTCACTATTATACATTACATAATTGACACCAATATATCAGAAGGAATATTACGCAATCATATTATCATTAGCTATTAAATTATGTGAGGAATTGGGTGCCATTTTATAATTTAGGATATCACAATCTTCCCTACCTAATAAAAATTTTGTCCTCGAAATTTACTTACTAAATAACTCTGAATGTTATTTTCTCATTTTGTCTTCTCGTTCCCATGTTGCCTCTTCAACAGAATGGTTTTGCCACAGAATCCTGACTAGAGGAATCTTTTTGTTTCTTAACTCTTTTTCCTTTCTGTCTAAAATTTGAATAGGGCATTCCTCGTATGTTAATTTTGGATCTAGTTCAAGTGGCTCCAGGCTAAGAATATGGGATGGGTCTGATATATACCTCCTTAGCATAGAAACATGGAAGATGTTATACACACTCGATAATTATGGGGGCAATGCAAGCTTATAAGCGACATTCGTAACTTTCTCAAAGATTTCATAAGGACATTTAAATCTCAGGCTCAACTTTCCTTTCTTTCCAAATCTCATGACACCCTTCATAGGGGCAACCTTAAGAAATACTTTATCACCAATAGAAAAATATAAAGGTCGACGTTCTAAATCTGCATAGAACTTCTGTCTACTTTGAGCTGTTATCATATGCTTTCTAATCTTCTCAACTGCCTCAGCTGTATCTTTAATAATATCTGGACCCAAATAACATCGCTCTCCAACGTCATCCTAGTAAACTGGAGATCTACATTTCCTACCATACAACATCTCATAAGGTGACACCAATCGTCGCTTGAAAGAAATTATTTTAGGAGAATTCAATGAGTGGTAGATAATGATTCCATGTCCCTTGGTAGTCCATAACACAAGCTCTAAGCATATCTTCTAAGATCTGAATAGTCTTCTCAGCCTAGCCATCTGTTTGAGGATGGAATGCAGTACTAAATTTTAATTTGGTCCCTAAAGCACGTTGTGCACTCTCCCAAAATTTAGAAGTAAATTTGGTATCTCTATCTCAGATTATGGAGACTGGAATTCCATGAAGTCTAACAATCTCCTTAATGTACAATGCAATAAGTTTATCCATAGAGTAGATCATAGAAATCGGAATAAAATGAGCTACTTTAGTGTGTCTATTGACTATAACCCATACTGGATCTTGACATGATACCGTCTTTGGTAACCCAACTACAAAATCCATAGTAATTTTCTCCCATTTCCAATCTGGTAATTGAAGTGGTTGTAGCTCTTCTGCTGGTCTCTTGTGCTCAGCCTTAATCTGCTGACATATTAGACAATGTTCCACAAATATCCTTCTTCATTCCTGCCCACCAGTAAAAAGTTTTCAAATCATCGTACATTTTAGTAGTACTTGGATGGACTGAATAAGGAGTATTGTGTACTTCTACTAGGATTTCTTCCTTAATATTTCTGTCATCTGGTACGCATAGTCTACCTTGAAATCTGATAACTCTTCCAGTAGAACAACTAAAATTCGACTTTTTTCCTGACTCTACTAATTCTTTAAGCCCAATTAATTCTGGATCTTCTTTTTGGCCCTGTTTGATCCTTTCTAATAAGGTAGACTGCAATATCATAGTAGATAATCTACCAGTAATCAACTCAATACCTGACCTACATAAATCTTCCTGTAGAGGTTTCTCTAATTCATGTAAAGCTGCCAAACTACCAGATGATTTTCTACTTAGTGCATCCGCCACAACATTAGCTTTTCCTGGATGATAACTGATGCCGCAATCATAATCTTTTACTAGTTTTAACCAACGTCTTTGTCTCATATTCAATTCTTTCTGAGTGAACAAATATTTTAAACTTTTGTGGTCAGTATAGATTTCACAATGTACTCCATATAGAAAATATCGCCAGATCTTCAATGCAAATACCACTGCTATTAGTTCTAAATCATAAGTGGGATAGTTGCGCTTATAATCCTTTAGCTATCGTGAAGCATAAGCAATAACCTTCCTATTTTGCATGAGGATGCATCCTAGACCTTGTTTTGAAGCATCACTATAAATAACAAACCCCTCTGTACCTAACGATATAGTTAGGACTGGTGCTGAAATTAATCTCTGCTTTAATTCTTGAAAACTCTTCTCACACTCATCAGTCCATATAAACTTGTTACTTTTCTTGGTCAATTGTATAAGTGGCATGGCAATTTTAGAGAATCTCTCAACAAACCTTCTGTAATAACTAGCCAAACCTAGAAAACTTCTGATCTCTGTAACATTGGTAGGTTTAGACCAATTATTAACTGCCTCAACCTTGGCTTAGTCAACAGAAATCCTATCCTGAGAAACAACATGACAAAGGAATGACACTTTTTCTAACCAGAACTCGCATTTCTTAAATTTAGTATATAACTCCTTCTCTTTCAATATCTGAAGGGTGATTCTCAAATGCTCTTTATGCTCCTCTCTAGATCGTGAGTATTCTAAAATGTCATCCATGAATACAATAACAAACTTATCTAGGAATTCTTTAAATATCCTGTTCATCAGGTCCATAAACGCTGCTGGAGTATTGGTCAGACCAAATGGCATTACCAAAAGTTTATAATGACCATACCGAGTTCTAAAGGCAGTCTTTGGAATATCTTCTTCTCTAACTCTCAACTGATGATAACTAGCCCTCAAATCAATCTTTGAAAACACAAAAGCACCCTGAAATTGATCAAACAAATCATCGATGCAAGGTAGGGGATACTTGTTTTTAATAGTCACTTTATTAATCTCTCTATAATCAATACACAATCGCATAGTGCCGTCTTTCTTTTTAACATATAGAACTGGTACACCCCATGGTGAAAAGCTAGAATGTACAAATCCTTTGTCTAGCAATTCTTGTAACTGAGTCTTTAACTCCTTTAACTCTGCTGGCGCCATCCTATAAGGTGTCTTAGAAATAGGTGCAGTACCTGGTACCAAATTAATAGCAAAATCAATTTCTCTTACAGGTGGCAAACCTGGCAACTCCTCTTGAAATACATCCAGGAAATCTTGCACAACTAACACATCTTCTGGTTTCAGTTTTTGCTCAACAGATGTATCAACAATACTTGCCAAATATCCTATACAATCTTTTTCTAACAATTTCTGAGCTTTCATTGCTGATATCAAAGGAAACTTTGTTTTACTTTGAGTACCCGTAAGTATAAATTGATCAGCATATGGAGGATAAAATGTCACAATCCTCTTTTTACAATCAATCTTAGCACAATACTTTGATAGCCAATACATACCCAAAATGATCTCATAATCATTCATATCAAGTACAATCAAGTCCGCATATAATTCTCTGTTATCCACTATAATAGGACAAGCTCTCAAAATTTTTTCTGAATACATAATTTCTCTAGAGGGAAGTGTGGTATCAAATGGAGTACTCATCTGATCTACAAGACGACCCAATCTCCTCACAAATATTAATGATGCATGTGATTGTATAGATCCTGAATCTATTAATGCATGAGTTATGATGCCATAAATAAATATCTCACCTATGATAATAGATGGGTCTGCCTCAGTCTCGTCTCTAACATCTGTCTCAGCCATAGCATACAGCCTTCCACCAGATTTCTTCTGATCATTTTTCATTTCAGGGCAGTTCTTAATAAAATGACCACTTTTACCACATTTGTAGCATAACCTTGCATCCTTATGACAATCTCCAGAATGATTTTTACCACATGATGGGCAAGGTGGTATAGTAGTAGTGGTAGTCCATTAGTCAGTCCTGGGATGCTTACCCTGACCAGGTCGGGTCTGTTGAGTTGGAGCTCCCTTCCTTTTTATGTCTTGAGGACATTGAACCTGATTCTGTCCTCCTCTATTTCCCTGAAAACTAGGTCTAAAATCCCTTTGTATCTCTCGGACCTGTCTCTCTCTCCTAATCTTTTCCTCATCCAAAACATCTTTTTCTGCTTGCTCAGCATCTAATGCCCTGTCTGCAATCTGAGCAAATAGTGCACCTCGAATTCCAAATGATTTCAAATCCCTGACAATAGTTTTCCTCAGGCCTTGCATAAACTGATCTACCTTGAGCTCATTGGTGGCAACCGTATGAGGTGCATATTGAGATAACTCGTCGAACTTGCAGATGTATTCTACAACAGACATCTCTTCCTATTTCAGATTGGCAAACTCTACCCTTCTGCTAGCTTTCAGGCCATCTGTAAAATACTTCCCGTAAAACAACTCTCTAAACCTCTCCCAAGTTATAGTAGTAACATCGTGAATAGTGCTCATAGTATCCCACCAGTATTCAGCATAATGTCTCAGCATAAAACTAGCACAAAGAACTTGATCTACATTAGGAACTTTGGCATAAGCCAGCATACGCTCAGTGGTTCTAATCCACTGCTCTGCCTGAATTGGATCAGCCCCGCCATCAAAGGTTGGAGGCTGGAGTTTCCTAACTCTCTCCCCAGCACTCTCACTAGTATCCTGTCTCTGCTGTGGTGGCTGTGGTGGAGGGTTAGGTTGATGTTCTTATCTCATACATTGCTCCAAAATATTTTGTATCAAAGAAGCCAATTGTTCAACCTGATTACCACCCTGTGAAGAAGATGCACCCCTCTTGTAATTTTTTTGACCTCAAGTAGTTACCATATTGATATCCTGACACCCAGAATCCATAGCTCCAATTATAGCCAATAATATTCATTACCAAAATATGAATGCAATTAAAAAAAAATTATAATAGATATCAAAATGCATATCAAAAACTTACAGAGGAGTGAGGCTTCCTTTCCTTCCCGACGTGTGTATATAAGGGGTTTTCAGAATCATTTTAAAACATAAGCTCTAATACTTACTATAACATTCCCCGATTACAAACACGTACGTAAAGATATTTGTATAATTATTTAATGAAGTCAGGAGATGCTACTCGACTTAGAACTGATAAATAGTGGGAAATTAAAAACTTTTAAACTTCTTAAAAGAAAAAGGAAAACTTCACTCATAATTATACATAGTCTAACTTATACGTATATACACCCTCGCAAAGTGGGCTTTTCATAAAATATACATAATATACAAATATAAAATAGGAACAAAATCGCCTATCAGGAAACCACAGCGTCAAAATACTCATATACACAAGCTGCGGTCAAAAAGTCGGCACTCCTCCTCTAGATTCACATATCATCTGCAATGTAAGAATACATATGAGTATGAACTCAGTAAGTAACGAGTGCAAGTGCAACATGCGTATACCAGAAAACAGATATTTGTATGATTGGGATCCCGGTGTATATTGTATTGCCTGACAAGACCGTGAATTGCATATTGAGCCACTTAAAGAATGTGTAATGTATCATGAGCTATATAAAGGTCTCGAGCCCCAGAAATCCCCTCTGTGTACAGCAGAGGTCCACCCCATACTACCGTCAGAGTGTTTCCAAAGGAACCATAGTGTCATCGAAAGGACCAGAGTGTTCCTAAAGGAACCAGAGTATCCCCGAAGGAACTATATTACATATTTGGGCGCTGGCCCATCACACCTTATTCACCAATACTTGTTAGACAATATAAATACACCATATATTTATGTCTCATGCAAAGCTAAATCATAAATACATATGTACACATATCTACAGATTCTATATCCACAAATTCTACAAATTCGCAGAAACAAAGAATTTCTTACATTGCAAGTGTGACGTTACTTACCTTGCTTCCAAGCTTTAATGTAATTTTCTGTGAAATACTCTTTGCTTTAGGTACAATTAATGTGTCCCTATTGTTTTAGCAATATAAAAATTAAATTAATCTTTACCCTCGTAATACTATATGAATCAATACATTAAATTTGGCTTAAGTAAAATATAACGAAGCTGTTATAAATTCACAAGTAAAAGCAGTTCAATCACCAAACAATTAAGCATTAAAAGTAAATTTTCCAAACTTAAGATTCATACATATTTACTTAACAATTAAATTGATAAAATCAATATGCTTGTGATACTAAAAGAAGGGCTTATTTTAGATTAGCTGGAAGAAACACTTTTGTCTCATATGGTTTCAATGGCAGAAAAGAAAACAGTAAACAAACTTATCTTTTAACACAATTTTGCAATTACTAAGTACTAGTAAAAATTAAGGATTTAAAAAAATATATAAAAATAAATAAACACTAACAGATACAAAGCATTTATATATAAGACATAAATAGAATTAATTTTCGTATAACGTGTATATATATATAGTTGACTATGTAAATACGATTCAATCTACTAAGTTTTTGGCTTCAAGTATAAACACACAATACAATTGAATCCAAAAGTAACATCAATATAACAAGAGTTCATATATGTATAACTAGAAAATTCAGGTCTCATGAATCATCCTAGTTAGTAAATAAAACTACAATTAAGTGCAGTTATACAAGGAGCTTGTAAAAGTTCAAACACTAAAAGAACTTGATAATATATATATGTAGAAATATTCTAAACAAGGAATTTTAACACACACGTACTGTACCAATATAACAAAACACTTATTGAAGTTGTAATAATTAAAAGAAAGTCACTTTAAGATATTTACCTGAACTTGTTATACGATTATTGATTGGGTTTCTATCAAAAGCCTTAATTGGATATATTTCTATTTTGTTAAAATGATGTATGGAACTTAGAAGGGAAAGCAAGGAGAACTAATGTAGTAGAAAAGTAGCTGGTGGTGGTGAAAATATACCAAAATAAAACAATGTATAGATTTATGTTATGTAAAGATAATAGCCGACATTATCATGTCGGTTACACACTTAGCATAAACTATGAAAATAATAGTGATAAGGGTAATAATAATAATAATATATTACAACCTAAGTTAGATTTGTATTCAATAAATATTTATATGTGACAATAGAAAAAAAAAACGTGGACATATATTAGACCAATAATGTGTATAGTCTGGTAGGATTAATAAGTAAATTAAGCACCTACAAAATTAACATAAAATTAGATACTAATAATTATCACAATAATAAGCAATATATAATTCTCAATTTGGCCCCAATAATTTTTTTTTTAACTGCACAAAGTGACATATAATCAAATAAGAATAATTGATTTTAAACACGTTAATTTTGTACCGAAGAGCTTGTCTCGAGTATTTCACTGCAAATTACTTATTAAACAATGGTTAATAAGAATAGCAAATATACTAGAGTGAGAACTCACGATTATATATTACATAATTGACACCAATATATCAGGAGGAATATTATGCAATCATATTATCATTGGCTATTAAACTATGTGAGGAATTGGGCGTCGTTTTAGAATTTAGGATATCACAGGATTGCACATGCATCCGTCCCCCATAGGTGGGCACGGCTTATCGACTGCTGGGACTGAGTATCGTACTATGAGATAAACTAAAGTTATGGTTTAAGAAAGAATAATACTTCCTAGTTTGACCTATATAGTCATATAGTTAAGCTAGGGGGTGTTACAATGTGTTATCAAGTTATCAAAAGTATTTATGGCATTTGCTGTTCACTTGGAGACTTCTATAGGACCCCAAAATTTAGTTGTAGCTCTACAACCACATCTAATGGCTATGATGTGATTTGAGAAATTTGTGAACCCCCAAAAGTAGGTTTTACGGTGAGGGCTCATCAGATGGATTAAAGTTATTTGTTCCAAGAATGAGTGATCATCTAGATGCTTGAATCTATTTTACTTGCTTACTTTTCAAGCTTTTAGTTTCTTCATTCTTAATAGGTTTCTGTGCATTGCTTAATTGTACTGGCTCACAAGTTTGGAGTGCTTGTTCATTGTTGCCTCCCAAGGATTTGATTTATCACTTTTAGGAGAATTAAAGTATTATTCATACAATCTTCATTGAAATTATCTCAAATGGCTCCTTTCAAATTCTATACTACCAAAACGAATTTATCCTTTAGAGATTATGATGCCTTTGAGAGATTTGCAATTTTAAATTTTAGGGTTCCGACTGCAAATATTAACAAGACCTTCATCACAAATAACAAGCAGGGGTTTTGAAAATTAACACTAATAAAAGTCATATAAAACAGGATTTTTTTTTTCCCATTACTGTAGCTTTAAGCAACGAAGACAATTTGTTTTGGTATAAAACAGAGGACGGTTTTCTCCATCCAGTAATGCAAATCGTGGCCATCTGATCTAGATCGACGGGTTAAGAAAGGGGTTGCAACTTTAGGGTCACTTATAGGGGTCTTATAGTAGAATCTGCCATGTTTAATATGGCCAAAAAAAAAAGGTCATTTATTAGAGTACGTGTGTAAGTCTCTTTAAAAATATGTGTTATTATATGATTGGTAAAACAAAAGAAAATGGCTACTTTCAAGAAAAAAAAAAAAACTTAAAAAAAAAGAATTTACTAACTAGAAATAGTTTTATGAAAACATAGGTATTCAATTAATATCCACTTTTCAACCTTTGATACCATTTTATGGTTGAAATTCATTATACTCTTTATTTCTTGATTTTTTTTTTTTTAGAGCTTCTTTCAAAATTTCAGACCCAAAGTATCAAAAATTAAAAAATTCCAGATGGACAAAATGTTTGGAAAATTCTGGATTGATTTAGAAAAATATCATTTTTTAAATATTTTTCGACAAATAACACTTTTAATAAATATTTATAAAAATATTATTTTTTTTCAAAATTTATATTTTTCAATGATACTTCAGATAACTAGTCAAATTACATGATGTTACTTGATTGGTTACTTTAAATATCTCATTAATTAATAAAATATGCTATTTTTCTAAATACTTCTAAAAATGATATTAGTAATTAAAATACGAGATTTTTCAAACAATTTCAAAATCAAAGTTTTTTCAATATTTTTGAAAAGTTACCTTAAAAAATTAAATTTCCTCTTTCGATCATTTATAAACTTAAAAACATTAATTTTTTCTATAAAAAAAAAATGTTGATTATTTTTTTTCCTCCAAGCTAACGGTACGTGCCTTAGGCACATATAAAAGCATAACTAGCAGAGAAAGAAGAAGCACGGAAAACATTTACACAAAAATAAATGAATAAAAAATAAAAGAGGGCTGATACAAGCTACAAGGGTTTAGGCAGAGTCACTGCCAGGACTACCATTGCCATTGCCATTGCCCCTTTAGTTCCTTACGAATCAACTCATGGGAAGCACCTTCGCAGAGAAGACAGAAGACGACCTCCGCAAGGAGATCGATGAGCTCCAACGCCAGCAACGCGAGGTCTGCCTTTTCTTTTCTTTTTTTTTCTTTTCTTTTTTTTATATATTTATCTCTTGTTGCCTCGCCTTGCCTTTTTCGTTCTAATTTTCTCGGGAAAATTTACAGATTACCGAACGCCTTCGGGATCCTCGGGGCCTTCGCCGGGGACGCTTGCCCGGAGGAGCTGCTCCTCGTAACTTTCCCACCAATGGAGCCCGTCAGCGAGGTTTCACCCGACCCGTAAGTTTCTGTTTCATTTTTCTTGTTTTCTTTTGCGTTTTCTGTTTGTTTCCTGGGAAACTGGTTTTTCTTGAGTTTGGCCTCGTTTTGTCCCTTCCACTTCTCATGTGCTCATGCGGGTTTTGATTTTAGGCTGATAGGACTGAGGCAGAAGATGAGCCTCCTGCCAAACGACGGCTTTCGTCAGCCGTTGTCAAGGTAAAAAAGCCTTATGAATTATGCTGCCGAACCTTTATTTCACACTTTTTATATATATATATATATATATATGTGTGCATTTATATAGGTATTTATGTATTTAGAGAATTCTTTTGCTCGAGTTTATCTTATGTATTATCAGCTTCCTGTTTGGTTAAACAAAATATAGAACTTTTAGGATTTGCCATAGCTAACCTCAAGTTATATTGTAAAGAAGGCGCTTAAGTTTGCATCTTTTCTTTAACATAGTCTAGAAATTGTATGACCCCAATTTTTGGAAGTAGGTGGAAGATGGAGAGATCACTGAGGATGCCATAGCAAAGGAGGACGTGAATGAAGACGATTCGGCCAAGGAAGCAACTGCTGGGAATTCACAGCAGAGTGGTTGGTCTAGGAGAGATGGGAATCAAAGGCATCTAAGGAAGGTGGATATATTTAATTTGTCGTCTTCTGCTCTTCTTCTGGATTTTCTGGTTTAAATTCTATTTACTATTTTAATGTCGATTTTGTTCTAAGGATTTTGACATACCGAGCAATGAGCATGTTCCAAGGGTATTGCCTAAGAATGACGATCCAAGCTTGGTTAGTAGGAATAAAAGAATGCTGGGGCAGCTTTTGGGGACTTTGGAGGTATGTTTTAATCAATTAGTGTAATGATTTATTATTTGGCTGTGGGATTTATGCAAAACTAGGATCTACACAAACATCTGTATATATTTCCTTGGGATTTTCGCAGAAATTCAGGAAAGAAGACAAGCAACTTTCAGGAACTGAGGCATTCATGCGGAGATCAAATTCTTTACAGAGAGTATGTACCTGCACTTGTGGGATACATTCTCATTTGATATTTGGCATGTTGGACACATCTATCATGCACATGTCGTTGACACCTATGATGAAACTTATGAAATGATACATCATTTTGCTTTTGCTCTGTCAGTAACGGAGCATGCATTATAGGGACTGGCTTTTTGTTTACCTTTGTTGTAGTTTAGCGTAGACGGTTGACGCTTACAAAATGGAAGAGGTAGGAACAACGTTATTAGGGCCTGTGATTTACTTCCCATAATTAATCGGCACAGGTTAAGTTTATATCCGTCAGTGATGAGATGATTGTCTTGTTTTGAAATCTGCATTTAAGTACAACAAGTACAGAAGTTGCAACCAGTTTGTCACACTCATTTTTGAACCTTAAGGTAGTCGATCTTCCTTTTCTTTTGGCCAGCTATTAGTTTTGGCAGACGGTAATTGGTCTGGCCTTACCAATTTCCGTCCCTTTATTTAGCAAAGAAGAAATGACTAGTTTTCTACCTTGGGATAGAGGAAAATATGCTATTAATATATAAGGACTACATATTAATTTGACTTATCTATTTGAAAACCATACGGATTTCTGCAGCCATTATGCAACTGTTTGATATCTATATGATGGCTTCTGTCTTTGTAAGTGCTTTGATATTATCCGTAATTATTGGATGAATGAAAAGGTTTGCAAACAAACATGCACTGAATCAAGATCTTAGATTAGTATGCGCCTCCCTAGTGTTTACTCAAGAAGATGTGCAAAGATGGTTGCTTTATTATATCTAGAACCCTTTTAGAAGTATTTGCTTATATGTTTTTTTGCTTATAAACATTTTTGGTAAAAGTATATTACTATATTATGTTCCAACTTCTACGACATTTGAGCCATATTTCCATGTTGTAGGTGTTATTTTGTGTTGTTAGTTTAATACCTTATATTAAATTGATTTTTGGGTTACATTCTTGTATTGTTACGTCCCTTGTGCTTTACTTCTTATCTTGAACTGTTGATAGGCTGAGCAAAGAGCACGGGAAGAAAGTGAAAGACTTAGGCAGCAAGAGCGTGAAAAGATTGCAGAAAATCGGAGGAGAGATCTGGTTTGTTATCATATTGACTTCTGCTGGTGAACAATGATGTCTTTCTATTCTGAAGTCTAATGATATTAATCATTGTGTAATGTTTTTGTCCGTGTGTCAGACTCTACGGGCACGCGTTTCTGCCAAGACCGAAGAGAAGAAATTGGAATTGCTGTTTCTTCGATGGAGTGAGCACCATAGAAAACTTTGCAATTTTATAAGGTAGGAAGTCTCCATCAAATGAATTTTTGGTTCTAGGTTCTTTCTGCTTGCAATGTCTTTCACAATTAATTACTCCCATGTAGTAAGATTTTGTACTATGCTTTTCTTTGCAGGTTAATTTTATTTTTGGCCCAAAAGTGTCCATATTCACATTTTATTGAGACGAAGATAAGTTTCTGTTCATGTGCATAGTAGTGTTGAAGCAACTTGATGAATGGAAGTATCTTGCTTTAAAGCAGGGTTTTAGGTAGAATAACAAAAACCCTTTTGTTTTAATTGTTGGCTTATTTCTTATTGCTTGGAATTTATTCTTTTCAGAACTAAGGCAGAGCCTCCAATCTATTATCTGCCCAAGAAACCATTAGATGTGGATGCCACTGTGATTGAGCAGCAAAAAGAACAGGTTAATATGTCTTCTATTTCTCTAGGAGTATAGGCTATGCCTTGAGGGATATGGAGAATTTTCTTTGTGCTCTAATTTACTCAGTTGGAGAAGCTGAATATTATCTAAAGAAGCCAAATTAAAATGTATCTGCAAAATGGTTTAGTGCCACTCCCTTAACGTGATCTAACTATAGATCTCCAGTGATCTCAAGCTCTCAGTAATGTTCCAAATGATGAGATATAATAATGGTTCTATGCAGGGTAGATTTTGTAACTGTAATCTCCATCTGAAACTTTCTTAACCACAGTAGGACATTTTATTGAAATTTCTTGTACTAAATTCCCATCAGGCATTTGAAGAATGGAAGGCTTCCAGGAGGGAGGAAGTGACCGAATATCAGAAGCAGATTGGGGAGCAATATCTTGCCAATGTCGAAAAGGAGTTGGAGAGATGGCAAAATGCTAGGAATAGGAAAGCAAACAATGATACGTTGAACTTGCAGGAAACAATGGACAAAGAATTGGACACCCATAGGCTTGAGCATGGTCCCAAGAAAAGAACAATTCCTAGTGGAAGCAACAACGAAGAGGAAGATGACGTGGAGGATATCAATGGGGAGGATGACATGATGGATGATGTATTGGATGTTGACGATAGCAGTCGGAGAGGTGATGAAACAGCTAGGACAGATGCCACCATTGATGTTAGTCCAAATGCAGATAAAACCGAGTAGTGGCGGCAATTGAAATCTTCACATAACACCCTATCGTTCCATCCTTCTGGTTCTGATTATTGGTAATTCTGCAGCTCGTGCATGCCTTTTTGGCAGGCAGTTTTCCTCTTGATTCTTATATATACCCACCTTGAGCTGTTTTAGGATGAGTTTATTAATCTTTTAAGCCCTCGCATCGTTTTGCTTATGTATTTTGTAGGACGGAAAATTTGCTATTCTAAAGATCGACTTTGTGCAAATTGTATGGTTACCTCTTTTCTTTTCTTCTGGTATTGTTCGAGTTTCATTCAAAATCCTCATTTTGAGTTTGTCAATATTTAATTTGAGACCCGACATGGATTATAAATTTGGTCCTATTTTGCTTGTTGACAGTTTCATTAAGTGGATTTGAACTTTGTTTTTAATTACTGTTGATATGTTTTTTGGGTATCAATGAAAATACAATTAGGAAAATTAGAGTGGGTCTCTGTTTTCGACACCGAAGTAATATCAATTGATTCGCCAACACTCAAAAAATTAGCCTATCTCCCAAAGCCTTGTATTGCTAGATCAACTCTTCTACTACACTTATTATGCGTAATTATATGACAAGCAAAGGTGCTTAACTCATCTTTAAATAAGTAAATATTGCCCCCCCTCCCCCCTCTCCTATTACAAAGGAGGCTTTGGTAATTGAATCTTGCACTCGCATTGGAAGTTGATATATACTCTCTCTCTCTCTCTCTCAAATTCCTTAGGGAAAATTAGACATTATAGGGTAATTTAGAAAAAAAATTGAAAAATACGGTGGTTTAAATTTTTTTAAGGTGCGGTACGGTTTTTATTAGATAAATACCATTTTTTAAAATAGTAACTAGTTTTTGGTAACCAGTTTCTAGAAACTGGTAACTAGTAACCAGTAACAAGTTTCTAGAAATCGGTAATCAGTAATTATTTTTAAAAATGATATTTTTCTAAATATTTTTTAAAAAGTGATATTTTTCTAATAAAAATCGTATGAAAATTTGAAAAAAGCCTGAGTTCCGTATTTTTGTAATTCTTTTAGTTTTTTATATGTAAAAGTGATAGAAACCCAATCCCTTACCCCTTTCTTCCTAAATTAGTAAATATTTCTCCCCCTCCCTTTGTAATAGGAGGCTTTGGTACTTGAATCTTGCACCTGCATTGGAAGTTCATATAAATACTTCACTACTAGCTTAGGGTGTGCTTAGATATACTTTTATTTTCTATTTTCTATTTAAATATACAAATATTTACAAATATTTTTAGAAAACATGCTTGGTAACATTATTTTTGTTTTCTATTTAAAAACATTTGCGAACAAAATATTTAAAAATAGTGGAAGTGAAAATTTTTCACTTCCAAAATTTTTTTTAACAACAAGTAAAACAAAAAAGTGGTACTTTTCTAAATATTTAAGTGGTATTTTTGAAAATAAACTTTCATTAGTGATATTTTTTAAATAAAATTTAAAAAAATAATATTTTTGTAGACAATATTTTTCAAAAGTGATATTTTTCTAAATAAATTTTTAAAAATGATATTTTTCTAATTATTGTTTTTGGTTACTAAGCATGTTTATGTTTTCTATTTTTAAAAAAAGGATTGCTTGGTTAATGGTTACTCTGGTTACTAATTACTTTGGTGACCAATAACCAATTTGGTTACTATTATGCATAAAATTCACATCTGCTCAAAGATAGCGAGTAGATTTTAATCCCGAGATTTTCTCCATCCAAAATTCAAATCTTCAAGAGATTAGATTTGGAATTTGTGAGATAGGATTATTCAAATAAAGATTTTACTAGATCTTGGGGGAGATAAATACGAATTCAAATACGTATTCAATGTAATCTTTTTGATATTTGAAAAATTCTATTTGTAACAGGGAACCTATCTCCTCAAGCCTATAAAAATAAGGCTCCTGAGCAAAGAAAAGAGAACAAAAAAAAAAAAGGCTCTCCTATAACCAGTATACTGAGAAAATAATACCGACTATATTGGACGTAGGCACTTTGTTCGAAAGGCTGAGCCACTCTAAAATTCTTGTGTTCATCATTTTCTCTCCTATTCTTTCTTTAATCTTTAGTTTTCTTCAAAAACTAACTCTGTTGTTATATCAAATTTCAGTATCAACAATTTTGCACTAGAAAGAGGGCCTTCGGTAAAAATATCTAGCCAAAAAATCATCGGTTTTCCAATTTTCAACAAATCTGCAAACATAGTCATGACAAGATGCCCAAACACCTAGACCGGAGATGTTGCCACCACAAGATCACAGGCCACTCGCGTTGAAGATCTACCGACATGATCTGGGGCTGCCACGCCCATAAACGACTGCCCAGAGCCTATTAGAAGCCATGAGACTATCGGCACTAATCAGGGTGAAACAAAGAAGTGATCTAGGAAAGAACCCATGTATGATGCCGATCGAGCTACAGAGATGGCCGATCTATAAACTCAACAGCTTCAACAAGAAGAGACGCTGGAAGAGGTGCGAATAACCGTCAACTCCATCCAGAATCTCCTGGAGCAGTTAGCTAGTGATCAGCCCCGAAATGAGCATCGCGGCCATGTTCGAGGTCGCGATCAGCCCGACAATCTGGAGTGAGCGGCAGAGCAGCGCAACCATGTTCGAGGTCACGTTCAATTCGATAAACAAAAAGATCGTGAGGAGTCCCATTTTTTGAATTCGAGAGTTCGTGAAATCAAGAGCTTGAGAGTTCATGGGATCGAGAGTTCGAGAATTTGTGAGATCGAGGGTCAAAGAGTTCGTGATCAAAGAGATGCTCCTGAAGCCAGCCAGGCGAGGACAGGAGATCTCTCTCCAAGACCACCTCGAGAGAATACTCGAGCTAAAGCGACCAGGTCACAAGCCACAGGCAGCGTGTTTGAGAGAGTTGGCCGAGCAGTAGGAGATATTGATCGAGAGCGAGGACGCGATCTCTGTGATCGCTTAAACCAAAAAAGAGTGAGCACTTCGCGGACTGGGACCAGCAGGAGTTTGACTGCTTCGGTCCCAGTCAATGACCAGCTCGTGCAAGAGGTAGCTCGCATACAAAACAAGCTTAATCACCTGACTGCTCGCAAGGAGTACCAGGTGAAAGGAGACTACTCGCCCTTTACACCTAAGATCCAGAACGCTCCTCTACCCGATGGTTTCAAGATGCTAACCATCGCTACCTACGAGGGAAAGACAAATTCTTGGGACCACCTAGACTCGTTCAATGAATTTATGGATCTGAATCGAGTACAACTCTTAACCCAATGTCGATGTTTTGCTGTTACGCTAGCAAGTAAGTCTAAGAAATGGTTCAAAAACCAGCCAGAGAGATCGATAACCTTATGGCAACAATTTTCTCAAGACTTCATCCACCAGTTCCAAGCCTCCAGAGCCTACGCCACCCCTTGCTTGGCACTAGCCAATGTCAAATAGGGAGAGAACAAAGGTCTCTGCTCTTACCTAAAGTGGTTCAATAAAGAAGCCGCCAAAGCAATGAAGGCACTAGAGGGAGGACTCTTAATGGCTCTGGCGGGAGGCATCCGTCCCTAGACACCTCTCTAGAGGAATTTCTTAAAAGTCCATTGTACCGATGTGGAGGATTTCTACCAGAGAGCAGAAAAATATATGCGTATTGAGAATGCACAAGTTTCAACGGACCATTTGAATGGTAACGAGTTTGACAAGAAGAGAAACAAAAAGAAGAAGAGAAAAGGCGATAATAAACAAGCCGCATCTTCTTCAGAGAAGAAGCCTCACATAGAGGAACTAAGGTACCTGCATTCTCCTAAGTTCACCTACTATAGTGAGCTCACTGACAGTGGGGAGAATGTTCTGATGGCCACCGAGGACAGGGTCCCCTACAAGCGACCTCCTCCTATTAAGGGGAAAACTACGAGAAAGGACTAGAACAAATACTGCAGGTTCCACCGAGATAACGGTCATGATACTAATGATTGTTATGACATAAAAGATGAGATCAAAGAATTGATTCAGCGGGGATACCTCGGAAGGTACCAACGAAGGAGAGACTATGATCGGAGAGACGATGGTGATGGACGAGTAGTTTTTCCAGCTCGCGATAACCTATTTCGAGGTGAAATTAGGACTATTTTTAGAGGACCTCACGTCGCTAGAAGTTCAGCTCGCATAACTCGAGAAGCTCCAAGACCAAATGTCCTTTGCCTCGAACATCGTCTGATAAAGAGTTTTCGAAGAGAGATCGAGCCGATCACTTTCACTGAGGAGGATGCTCGCAATGTGCACTATCCGCATAACGACTTGCTGGTCGTTACTCTTCAGATCAACAACATGCTCGTCCACCGAACTCTGATCGCTGATGGAAGCTCGATGGACATACTATACTTAATCGCTCTCAAGAAGATGAGCTTAGACACATAACACTTGAAGCCAACTATGGCAAAGCTTTACGGCTTCACTAGTGACAGCGTCCTGCCCATAGGTGTAATTCAACTCGCACTCACTGTGGGAGCGTGACCTCGGCAGATAATAGTTAGGATCGATTTCCTCGCGGTGGATTGCCCAACGGGCTACAATGCAGTCCTTAGAAGACCATCCCTTCAAGAATTGAAGACCATCACCTCGATCCACCACTTGGCAATGAAGTTCCCAACTCTAGAAAGAGTTGGAGTTCTATGAGGCGAGCAAGAAGAAGCTCGCAAATGCTACAACCAGTCAATCAAAACCGCTGAGAAAAATTCCTAGAAGTGCGAGCTGCAGATCGCGAGTCTATGGCCGAATCAATCAGAACCTAGATCCTCGTTTGATCGACGAGAAGAAGAAGACTAGACTTGTACAAGAGCTCGCTTAATTCCGATTGAACGACTAGAAATAAAATCGTCCTGAATAGATCAAATCTGTCTCTGTTTAAAGGATGACGAGCTGCCTACTGGAGAAGAAGAAGCCAGATGCGATGATGAGTTGCATCGACGTGATTTCTCAGTCCCACTACATTACGTGGTAACCATTCTGGGGGGCAGACTTAAAAAGATGTGCTTCAAGAATGCAACTGGCCATCAAGGAGAAAGGACGTGATGGGCTACAAGCAACAATATGACGAGACCTTTCCCATTACCATAAGGTACACACTGCCAAACTAAATAGGTAAAAGCAGAGTCCTTATGGTCCATCACTCCGAGTAAAATTATTGGATTTGTCACAAGATGTGTAATATACAGATTTAGAGTTCTAGAGAAGACTGTGTCAGACAATAACACAGTTCAAGAGTACTCCATTCAAGAGGACATATGGCACGAAGCAATGACCTCAGTAGAACTTGAAGTAGAAACTCAAAGAGTGGAAGCTAACAACCAGGGGACTAATCCCGAGTTTTCACAAAGAAATCTCGACCTCTTGGAGGAAGAACGAGAATAAGTATAGATACGGGAAATATTATTAAGTCTTGTGTTTTTCCTTTTATTGTAACAATTCTACTCAAATAATGATGAGTTCATTTTTAGATTTGCAAATGATTAATATATTTACTAAAGAAGAAAGAGATATATCTCAAATGATCAGATATATTTCTGTTATCTTTTGCATGGTAAAAAAAATGTTTTTCAAATCCTAGAAAAATGTGTGCTAAAGAAAAGCTTCAAAGCTTTATGAAAGTCCTCACTTTGTGTAAAACCAATGACTACAGTTTAAATATTTACAGTGCATCATTTGAACTTGCTCATTTTGAGTACATGATTAAAAAAGTATTTCAAAATTCACGTAGCAACAAAACATAAAGACCTAGTTTTCAGAGTAGGACCACATATTTTGCTTACCAGTGTTGACAAGCTCAAGAAATTTAAACAATATCAAGGCACTAAAATCACTAATGAAAATAAACTCATTCCGTCATCTTCTTTCATTCATATCAACCTAAAAAGCTCCAATGCCACTTTGGATAACTTTTGGGTCGTAATGTCACGATCCAAAATCTGGACCAGTGGTAGAAGAGGAATTTCATGAAGATGGAAAATTTTTTGATTTATTTGAAAAATGTCTTAAAAGTTTCTATTTTATAAAACAGTCCATTTAAAAAGATATTTGAAATTTCATCCCGTGAATCTCTCCCACATTTTGTATACACGATCAAACATAAATCGAATAATACCGAAAAATGTAATTAGGAAAATAGGGTTCAAGCATCATCATCGTCATCTACAACAAAAATCAAATATCAGAATAGCATACTGTAATGCCCAAGATTTTCACATGCATAATAAGCCAATAATAAATATATTCATATTGCATAATAGACATATCAAGCAACTTGTATCAATTTTACAGTAAATTACTCATTCTGATTGTTAAATGCTTTTGATATGTATTATTGTACTAATATTTGTTGAAGTGCTCCCATGCAGTGTAAAGGCTCACTACTCTCAGAGAGAGAGCTTGGTGTATGAAAGGAACAAAGAATACATTCATGAATAGTAATACTATGTGCACATGCATTAAAATCACGTTTGTTGATAACTTGGTCAAATAGTAGTTTTTCGGTAAAAGGCATTTTTTACGCTTTTCGGAGCCGAATTCACTATACGTTTAACACGTCAAATAGCTTTAATTTAATGTTTAGGACTCATTTATAGCATTTTATTTGTCAGCCCCAGGGGAGCACGAGGTGGCAGTCACTGTACTGAATTGGTGTTTAATTGCACTAAGCTAGCTTAGATTCAGCTTAATCGCATAATGCCATTTTTGTGCATTCTATTAATTGGGCAATTATACTATGTTTACATTATTAATTGGATTCTAATTGACTATTTTTTTATATTTAATAATTGGTTATAGGGTTAGGTTCCACCAGATTACAATAAGATTGGCCATATGGGATTATAAGTATGACTAGTTTTCATCTTCTAAGCTAGGTTTCACCATTTTGGCCTACACTTGGGTATATAGGATTAACCAGTAACGTGGTGAGTATGCTAAGGATGTTTTAAAGCTTGACACATGGAAAGTAAAGAGCAAAATAACCAAAATACCCCTTAGAATTTAAGTTATGCCATTTCTTAGTCATTTAGTATCACTTTTAGCCCAAATCTGGTCATTTCTTTCCTCCTCCTCCCCAGCCACGACTTGAACCACTCCAGCCACTTCCTATACTTCTCTCAACTCCTTTTATCTATATTCAAGAGTTTCCAAGTGGTAGAACTCAATTTGGAGCTCAAGAAAGCAAGATAGGTCCAAACTAGTCAAGGTAATTCTACTAGTTCTTCTTCCTAGGTTTTGTTTTGTTATTTCAATTCTCCACTTGATACAACTTAAATAATGGTTCCTCTAGGTTCTCTTGAGTCCTAAAATCAGTTTCAAAGCCTTGAAAATCAATTTGGTGGAGGTAGAAGGTAAGAGCTTCGGTAAAAGCTCAAACTAGTCAAGTGAGCTCTATGTAGGATCTTGAACTTGTAGTTAATTTCTTTTATTTCAGCTCTTAAACCAAAACTATTATTTGATGAATAAAAGTCCTAGGAAACCTTATATATTGTTGGAAACATAGAATTTAAGTGGAGGATTAAAGTTAGACTTAAAGCCCCAAAGTTTGCTATTTGTGGATTCAAGTATTTTTAAGTATTTTCATTGTTGGAATAAGTTGTCTATACTTGTAATTTGATTTCTTTACTTGGAAGGTGTAAGACATTGATCCTTTTATGTAGATTATATCTATTTATTGGCTGATTGTGATGATATATAAGTGTAAAATCGGTTTTAAACTTTGTCCAAATTGAAACGAATTCAAGTACACCTAGGATGTTCTAAATGATCCTCTTTGAGGTGTGTATGTGGGGGATTGTAAAATGTTATTGCAGATTTAAAACTATGATTTTAATCATGTGGGGATGTCCTAAAAATAGGAGACGTGCTGTCCAAATATTTTTAAAACTAAATGATACTATTTAGAAACAAATGGACTAGTTTTTATGAAGGTAGGTGACGTTTTGGTTCACTTTGTGACTAGGCTTCCTTATTTTGTAAAAGTTGTAATTCGGTCTTGTGCTTGTTTTCTTTAAGTATTTTACATTGTAATGATTATCTTTGTAATAAAATTGACATCAGGTCTTCCACACACCTTGCCATAGAGGATATTGACCCTTTCCACTATCTTTTCTACTGAACACAAGGTAAGTAAAGATTTATTTTAACTGTATCACAAGAACAGTAGTAGATACAAGGTATTTTCCTACATGCTTATGTGTATCATTTTAATTATATGTTATTTATATTGTTGCTGTAAAGTTTACAGAAACATAAGCATGGCATGATCATTTAAGCATGATTTTTAAAGAGGTGAAGTTTTCCACACATCGGATTTAAAGTAGTACCATTGTACTGATTTTACGAGATATGTTTTAAATACAGTGTTTCTATCTGCGTTGGGTAAGTATAGTTTGTACAGGCGTCCTTCCCGCATAGGTGGGCACGGCTTACTGACTGCCCAGACTGAGCATTGTACTATGAGATTTATTAGATGCATTACTTAGTCGGTCTGCGTTGGGTAGGTATGGTTCACATTGGCTATATGTTTCCTTCCCGCACAGGTGGGCACGGCCTACCGATTGCCGCGACTTTGTAATGTACTCAAGGGCCCTATAAAGAAACGTTTTCTAAGAAAAGTGCATCAAAATGAAAAGTTATGAAAGAAATAGTACAATGAGAATTTCAATAAAGTTTATGCATGAAACACGTTCACGAGAATGCATGATCTTTACTTACTGAGCATTAGCTCATTTAGTTCTTGTGATGCAGGTGAGGAGATACATAATGTATAGAGTTGCTGGTTGGCTAGCACATTTTCTTGTGACCATGATCATACAGATGTAGACAAGCTTGACTTATAGGTGATGTCTTCTTTGTATTTTGTTATTCTGGTATGTTGTAAATATTACTGCTGATGGCAAGATAAACTGATAAGGAGTTTATGGTTGTATATTTTGTAAAGACACTTTCAAAAAGTAATGCCACACATTTTTTTTTTTGTTTTAGAGCTTATAAAGTTTAAATTTGGCCCACCTTTTTACAAAACTAAAAAATATAGTTTATGAAAGAATAATACTTCCTAGTTTGACCTATATAGTGATATGGTTAAGCTAGGGGGTATTACATATACATAAATTCATAGACATAATAGAAAGTAGTAATCTTGGTTCAATGCTAATACAAAACCCAAACAATCCAAAACACCACAACAACACGCTTCAAGTATTACCAATATAACGAACTACAGTCAAGATGGCCTCTTACTCCTCTTGATCACCAAGATCGCACTGAACACCACCTGAGGATGGAAGGAAGGAAGGGGGTGAGCACGAAATACCCAGTAGGAAAGCAGTTACCTCGGTTAAAAATATTCTAGTGATGGAAAGCTCCTGCATAGTTAGTTTAAATCCAAAACATACACATATATATATATATAATCTATACCGGCATCTTATATATATATATAAAGCAGTATAATCAAAACCATTCAATTCATATGCACATGACACAAATCAACCCATACCCATAAGCTCTCATCCTTTTATCTGTGGAAACCAAGGATGATGGCACTAAGTATACCTGGCAGCTTGCCTAACACCTAAGCTCATACCTGGAGGGGATACCCATGTGTCACCTACTAAACTTGGAGGGGCAACCGAATTGCCTACGCATGTCAAATGGGGAGCTAATCGGAAGTAACAAAACCCGCATGGGTTTATGGACTCTACACCGACAGTGGGGCACGTAGCGCCATACTGTAAACCTACAATGCTAATACGGAGCTCATGTATGATCCTATGACACGTGCAATACAGAACTGAAGTGTGAAAATAATCGTGCTCTGATTTTTCGATAAATAAGTATACTAGGTTTTATAGGAAAATGGGTAGCATAGCGGCCCTATGTTTTATATACCCAAAAATAACTTGCACTCAGAAAATTTCCAGAGCAATACAGTATATATCATACAATCAAATTCTACCACATATATTCAGATAACTCAAAAACTACATTTGTTCTCATATGCAGAAAATACATTTTATTCGAAAACGATATAAAACGAAGGTAACTGAATCCCTATCTTACCAAAATAGTGATACCACGCTATTGAGTCTTCAAGGTGTCGTTGGACGATCACCCGGAGGGTCAGGAACCAATTCCAAGCCCTCGATCGTCCTCTTGCAAAAAAATCAACTTCTCAATGAAGTTTCAAATCCTCAAACAGACCTCTTCACTGAATTTCTAACACCAAAAATACTTAGGTTAGATATATAACACGTCCAATTCAGATCCGGGCCCATACTGGACTGGTGGTACGCAAAACGAGGTAAAATCTTAATCGTCAGATCTCATTTTTCGTACCAATCACCAAACAAGTCAATATATATATCAAACTTCTCCATTTTCCCAGTACATTCCAAAAATGATGACAAAAACGCAATCCAACGGCCGGATCGAAAACTAAAATTCAAAACTCAAAACATCCAAAAATGGCAACTTTAAAACCGGGAAAAATGGAGTCACGATATATATACCTGGAGCTTCCCCTCGACGAGATGAGTCCAACGAGCTCAAGAACGTGAGCTGAAATGGCCCGAAATGATGCCGGTGATGAAAACTTCTCTGCGGCCACCAATGGAGTTTTCCAGTGAAACGGCCATCGGCAGTGGCTGGCGACGGGCGGCGTGCCACCCTAGCGGCACGGCAAGACAACGTCGGCTGGTCGGCTAGCCAGACGAGGCCTGAGGCAGTGGCTACACTCCTTTTTCCTGTTCGACCGAGAGCAGGCGAGAGTGAGCAGAGGGAGAGAGTGATCGGGAGCGAGGTAGAGAGAGAAGAGAGAGAGAGAGTGAGTGGAAGGGTGAGCCCATGTGAGTGAATATATAGGACTGTGCAAATTTTTTAAAAATTGCACTATAGTCCCCAGTTCCCAAAACTCTATCAATCTAGTCCTCTAGAATTTGCAGTTTAGTCCTTCAAACACAAAACTTTTGCAATTAAATCCTCCCAATAACATATCCGAAAAATTGGTAGAATACCCAATTTACCCTCGAAAATTCCGGATTTTTACACATAAACCTAGAAATTATAGAGGTCTAAGGAACCAAATTTCTCTCAAGCATTCCATCAAATAACTTGTGAGCATTCAAAATAAGATTCGCTTTATAGTACAAATTCAAAGTGAAATCTCAACAAATACTACTCCAAAACACCATATGAAAAATAGAAGAAAATGAAATAAATTTAAGCTTATTAGATTACTTTTCTGGGTTTAAGAACATTGAGAAGCTAGACTAGATCTAAGGACTAAATTACAGAGAGAGAAATAGTGAAACATCTATATGGTTCCAAAAATATCGTTGGCCTCATAAAAAGAGTATCCGCCGAAATGTCGACCCAAACACCGCGTGCAACAAAGGTAAAAGAGAGGAGATAGGAGGCAAGGTCACTTGGTTCTGATCTAGAGAAGAGAGGAAAAGGAGAAAACAAGTTGTGATAGTTTTTAATAAAAGACTGTATGAAAATACAACAGAGGTATTGTACCATATTTTTGAGATTAAAAGGTAGTATTTTATCCAATTTCCCCTTGAAAGTTTGAAACATAACGTCAAGGGAGAAAAATCTGGTGGTGGTAGAATATTCGATTAATAGTGAATGCTTTTTAACTGTTAACTCTTCATCAAATTTTATCACCTTTATACATAACTTGATATTTAGATAATTTATCTTTGAAATATGTGCACCATCGTCGATAAGGAAAATGGCATGGAATTGAATGAGTATTACTCATTCCATCGTTTGATTTGCTTTTTTAACTATGGAAAGGAATGACTATTCCTCTACTTAATGGAAAAGTCTTTCCTAAATTAAATCAGTAGAAAGGTCACACTCATATTTTATATGCCAAATTGACATCTTTTGCTTAAGCAAACAATCTCCAAATACGCTCCCAGAGTCGAATATTTTTTTCATCACCTGAGCTGGAAGTTCGACCATGGAGGTTTCCGGTTGAGCTCCGGCTATGGCTGCCATAACTTGAACTTTTACAACCGTTGTTTTCATCGCCCAAGTTTTGTCACCACTACTGCCACCTATTACCTCCGTTCTCGAGTACTTTCATCGTCATTGGGTTTCCCTGAAATTGGATAAAAGATATGTGTATATATGTGTGTATATATATGGTTCCCAGTGCAATAGATACTTTTTATCTATTTATAGGTATTTCTTTTTTTGGCCATTGGATCATAATCAAACGGCTACTATAATTTAGGTAGTTAGGAAAAAAATAATAAAAATAAATACCCATTATTTAATATTTTTCTCTCTTTAACTTTTACCATAAAAAGACTTGCGTGATGAATTTTAATTGGACAAAATAATACCTATAGATAAGTAAAAAAAAAAAATACCTACTAGATTGGTGCGCTATATATATGCTCAAATACCTACTTGATTGATGCCCTATATATATATATATATATATATATATATATGCATATAGGGTACCAATCCAGTAGTTTATTTTTTATTTTTTTACTTATCTATAGATATTGTTTTGGCCAATTAAAATAGTTTATGCACGTCTTTTCATGGTAAAAAGAGGAAAGAGAAAATTATTAAATATTGAGTATCTTTTTCTTTTTTTTTCCAACTACTTAAATTATAGTAGCCGTTGGATCAAAATACCTATAGATAGGTAAAAAAACAAAATACCTACTGAATTGGCAACCTATATATATATAGGTTGCCAATCCAGTAGGTATTTTTTTTTTTACTTATGTGTAAGTATTTTTTTTTAACCGTTGGATCATCATCTAATGGTGATCCAACGGCTATAATGATGTGCATGAAAAGTCGTGCATGAAAAGTCATGCATCATTAATGCTATTTCTCTCTCTTACTTTTTAATATAAAAAAATGTGTAAAAAAAATTTTCATTGGCCAAATTAATACCTATGCATAGGTTAAAAAAAAAATACCTACTGGATTAGTGCCCATATATATATATATATATATACCCAAAGACACTCAAATAAAGACGTATACTCATTCCTAAGAATTAGATATGGTTGTTCATAAACCTAATCACTGATACTTTTGAAATCTACAAATGTCATCTGGGTAGATTTTAGAATAGATATGATTATCTATAGCTTTGCAAGAAAAACAAAAATGCTTGTTTTCCTTTTTCTATTGGAGAAAAATATTGGTTTGCATATTACAGGGGTTTAATGAAACCCAGACGAACACCACCATTTACATTACCATAGTTAACCAAAGTATACTATTTATATGTATATAATTAAGAAAGGTATTTCTGTCCAATAAAGTTAATTCCTTTCCATTACCATAGTTAACCAAACAAAATAAATTCCATTCATGGTCTAATTCAGTAGTTGCTACCAAATGAGTGAATTAGTTTTCTTTTTCAATCTTTTCTTATTACATTATTATTACCATTACTGTTCCTTCTCTATTTTTGATTTGTAACCAAACGCCAAGTATCTACTATAAAAATCCTAGTTTTGGTTTAAAAAAAAAAAGGCATATACAGACTGTTTTCCGAATTTCTATTTTAAAGAAAAAAGTATTTACGAAATTTTTTATCCTTTTTAGTTTCTACTACCATTAAATGACCCCTATGTTATTCTTTCTTTGAAAAAATAAATCTATTACTATTATAAAAAAACAAATAAGCTGGTGGAACTCCACCTGCTTGCTTACTTTTTTAAAATATTTTTTTATATTTTTTTGTCTTATTTATATTAATAGGTAATTTGCTTATTTTCTATTGTTAAAGAATTTTGATATTTATTAATTTTTATTTGAGCTTCCCGTGATTGTCTTTGTAGAAAATAAAAAAAATAATATAAAAGTGGGTCCCATATATTATATCCACTTTACATATCCGATTTTATCATTTTGTAGAGTACTACTCTCTAATCTTATTGTTTGACATGTGCATTCTCTTAAAATATTTATAATTATACTATTAAAAAGCATAATAGTCTTTGCATGTCAAGTAGTGAGACATGATAGTAAATTAAGTATTGCTCATTAGGGTTAATAACACAAAAATATCTTGAGTATTGAGTTTTCTGCAAAAATTACCCTCACCTTTAACTTTTACAAATTAATACCCTCTTATTTGAAATTTTTGCAAAATCATACCTTGAAAACCTCAATCAAACTATTTGGGCAGTAAAAAGACAGAAATATCCTCCTAAAAACATTTCAAATAGGAATATGGTACTGAAACTGTTTATAATTTTTTTCAGTTTTACTTAAAAATAAAAACATGGAATTAAAGATAAAATTCCCAATTTTAAAAATGAATTTCACGATCTCTTTAAAAAATTAAAAAGAAATTTTTTTCCTCGTAGTATTTTAAACAGAAAATCTATTTCGCTTGCTTGCTTTTTCAAAATATTTTTTTACACTTTTTTTTGTCTTATTTATATTAATAGATAACTTGAATAAGCAGGTATATTTCAACTTTTTTTGCTTTCTTTTTATACCCTCTCTCTTTCTTTTGAATTTCAACAAAATAAGACTAATTTGGTAATTCTTAGTTTTGTCTTTTTTTAAAAAGTAAATAAAAGCTAATAGTTATATTTTGGGGGCTGTAGCCTTCACCTTCCCTCTACCTGAGACACGATAAACTTTTGTTTTTTTCTTAATTTTATTTTATTTAAGATATAATTTTCTTTCTGTTTAATAAGCATCAGCCATTGACATGTTTTTTTTATTTTTATTAATTTTTTTTATTTTTTCTAAATATCATTTACACAAATTAAGAAGGTTAAGTTATATTGTCAATTATATATTTTAATAAATAACTTAAAACATATGTAGACTTTGTTAGTTTATTTCTACCTGTAGTAATTTTTTTTTTTTTTTTATTTAAAGCTCCATACATGTTTTAATTTTTTGGGATCATCTAAAAAATGAAAAAGAAAAACTAAATGGGGCACGTGCAATTCACATTTCTTAAACTTGGCATACTACTGCTTTTTCTTGAGAATTCTTAAAACGGTCCTCAAATGTTCCATATGCTCCTTTCTTAAGCGTGAGTAAATCAGAATATCATTGATAAAAACTATGACGAATTTATCTAAGAAATCTTTGAACACTCTATTCATCATGTCCATGAAAGCAGCTAGGGTATTAGTTAATCCAAAGGGCATCACTAAAAATTCATAGTGTCCATATCTGGCTCTTAAAGCTGTTTTTGGAATATCTTCCTCCTTAATTTTCAACTGGTGGTATCCTGACCTTAAATAAATTTTTGAAAACACATAAGCTCCTTGTAGTTGATCAAACAAATCATCAATTCTGGGAAGAGGATACTTGTTTTTGATTTTGACCTTATTCTGCTCTCTATAATTAATGCAAAGCCTCATAGTACCATCTTTCTTCTTTACAAACAAAACTGGAGTACTCCATGGTGAAAATCTTGAGAGAATAAAACCCTTACTCCACCTTAAAATAATGGTACCCTATTGACTAATAAAATAACTAAAAATTATAATTTATAAGGGAAAAAATAAAGGCACCTCATCTTCGTATTCTTCATCTCTCTCAATTCACTAGTCTTTTCCAATCAAAATTTTCTTCAGCCTTTTTCCTTTTTGTTTATTTTTTGTTGGACATCTCCTTTACTCCCAATATCCTTGGTAATCTCTTCATATTTAAATTAAACTATAGCAAATATTTAAAGAGAAAGATAATGAGCACTAACAGAGTAAAGAAATATATATTTATACTTATATATATACATATTAAAATGAGCCTAATTAAAAATTGAATAAAATAATGGGTTTATATATTAAGTGATCGAAGGAGACCAGAAGAGTGTGTAAAGTGTTTTATATCTAATATTAGACTACTAGTTTTATCATCTCTATATAGCAATTTAATTATTTTTTTTTCTAAAATGTGGATATGTATATATTCAATGATTGTGGTAAAAAGTGGAAAGCCGTAAACTTATGATGGCTTCGTGCGTTTTTTTTTTTTTTAATTTTTAGTTTCCTGCAGTTGTTTGTTTCTCTCATCATATATCTTTGTTTGAATGATTCAATACTTTTATAATCAAAAACTATCAATTCATTTTTTGGGAAGAAATCTAGTTTTGAAGGTGATTGGGTGCTTAACTTGAATTTTAATTTGTTGTCCTATTTTGTCTTTTTATTTATTATAGAGGTCCCTTAATATAAATATGGGAGGCAAATATAACTCCCATAAGTAAATAAATAAATAAGCCCTCATCATTTCCTATCCTCTCCCTTTCCCAACCATTACCCTCCTCCACCACCTCCACGATTCTATCTATCAGAGGATTCTACAATAATTTGAATCATAATGTTTGATTTCCTCAAACTTTAAAGATTTTTCTATTAATACATTTTTGAACCCAAAAAAAAAAATACAGAGATTTATAGGAAAGTAGAGATATCAAATGAGTTGTACCGTGCCGGTCTGGTCCGTAAAAGATAAGCATGCTCGTGCCTTGTGTCATACTTGGCACAGCCCAATAAAATATCGTGACATGCTCGTGCTGACCCAAATTTTAAAACTCTAGATCCGGCACGGTCCACAAGCACAGGCACATCTCGTGTCATGCTCGTGCTTGTGCTAGGAACTTATCGTGCTGAACATAGTGTACCAAACGTGGTAGCATATCTTTTCGCCCATCTTCGATCGATCTATTAAATTCTTGTGACAGTCAATATTTTATGAATTTTTTACAAATATTTAGTTAAATATTTATATTTTGATTTAAAATAATAATCAAAATATGTAATATACCCATAATTATCTAAAAAGAAAATATTCAATTAAAAATCATTAATACAAAATTATTTTTAAAAGAAAGAACAAGAAAAGTGAGTTTATTAATAAGCAAAAACCAAAAAGACATACAAAATTTACAGATATAAATAATATAACAAATAAAAATAAATATTTTTTAAAGTATTCAAAGTCGTGCTTTTCGTGCTTTTGGGTCGTGTCATATTTAAGTCGTGCACGTGTCGTGCTCATGCCATGCCAGCTCATAGTGCTCAAAAACTAAAGTACGGCACGGTCCAATACCTCGTGTCATACTTGGCACGCTCAAAATCACCTCGTGTCGTACCGTACTTAACACGGATTTTTTCGTGACGTGCCTTCATGCCAAATGGGCGGCCCAGCCCATTTAACATCTCTATAAGGAAGTGCAGTGAAGAGGAAGGAAGTAATTGTTGAATAAAAATATAATTATCTGATTCCATTGATTTCAAGACAAAATATATTTATGTCCGAAAAAAAAATGACTCAAGCAAAATAATTACAGCAGTACTTTGAAAAAAAAAAAGAAGTAGCTTAAAAATTTGGAATTTTGGAGTGGGTGAGAAAATATACAACTTTTCCAACAACCAAACTTATCAATTTGTTTTTCTTTTTCAGAGTTTAAAATTTGTATTAGGAATTGCAACTCAATAAGACAATAGCTAAGAACATGCAATTATTTTTATTTTTTTAATTAAAAAAAAAAGAAATAACTAAGTGTTGGAATTAAAAAACAATTTTTGCAGCCCAAGATTGGCTCAGGAACTTTCAAAACTTTTCTCAAAATAGTTGACTATATGAGTGCATAGTATTGATTCATAGTAAATAGGAACATACAAAGAGAATAGATCTAATACCTCTTGTAACCTATCAGGTGATCCTAGCTTTACTGTCTTCTAAACCACGATCATCTAATCCAAGCCTCAAGCACAACTGGATGAACGTATGGGCGTAATGTACAATTTCTTAAACTCACACTTTAGACCCTTGCAATATTCTCAACACATGAGATTGCAAGAATTTGTTCTATAGAGAATACGAAGACTCTCTTCTTTTTCTCTTTAGTTTATGGAGGCTCTGTAGAAAAAAATACGTTGTATATTCTAGTATCTACTAGGATTTCCTTTATATATATATATATTAAACTATATAATAAATTAATTAATTAATCATATTAATTAATCATATTATATATATATTGATCCGTACGTTTTCTTTTTATAAAACAAATGTAAAGCTTTTGTTTTAATAGGAAACGTAAGTTTCCTTCTTTTTTTTTTTTTTTAATAAACGTAAAGTTTATATTTATATATAAATTAATTAATTTAATTAATTAATATATATATCTCAAAAAACTTTAGTCAGTTTCTCATTTTCTATTTATCTAATTATCTGATTATTAAATATATTTAAATTCAAAATTTAATTAAATTAGGAAACTTATCTTTCTATAAATTTAAATTAATTAATTCAAAATTAATTGATTAATTAATTAATAACAATTATTAATTACATATAGATAAACTATTTATTTAGACAAAGTGTACAGTAACAGAAATAATGTAATATCTAGTACAGTGTTTGTAAGAGGTGGAATTGGGGACCTATGGACCTCTAATTCAAGCTGCAATAAATTATGACAATTAATTAAACTCTTTAATTAATTTGTCTAATTTATTAATTCTAGTATTACTCTATTAAAAATCCGAAATTGCACTCTTAAAATTATAGAATTAATTTACTCAGAAAACAGCGAGCAGTCCATCGATTTAATCATTACATGTAGTTCAATCCTCCATAGACAATTCATAATTGAAGCTAGGTTATATTCCGTTTACCTCTCCAATTACATCTTTATCCTTGTGTATCATTGATTCTCCAATGAACAATTAATTTATAAATCTATTATAAGTTGAGTACTCAAACTATTCAAGTCCTGAATCAATATACAAGGGAATCATCTTTCTAGCTTCCCAATGGAAGGAATGGATTCCATATCTGTAAGTTGCATTCCTAGTTACCCATCTCATTATGCTCCCAAGATACAAGTATTTCGATCTGTTTAAAAAAACAAACCATTAAAAGTATGTTAAAGAACATAATGTTATAAATAAGAGTTTATAACTACTCAAGATTAAGATTGATCTACATATGATCATCTAGTGACATTATTTGAACTCTCAACAGTTAACAAAATTTATGTGAGATTCAAATCATATCTGGTCCAGTCCTATATAATCGAATTATATTTACCTCCATTGTGATGTCAACACATCAATAGTCCGGATAAGACTATTACATTCTCAATATTAATGGACCGTACTAATAATATTTAATTAAAGCAAATTTTAATTAATTATTACAGACTATGTTTAGTTTATTATCCATAAATTTAATCCTCATGTATATAACACTTATATACTAAATTTGTGGTCACATAAATAAACTATAGATTTTCTGATATTTAAAGACATACAAATTATGCACAAATTCAAATAGAAAAATGTCATTTTATTAATTCAGCAAATATCTAAAATATACATACTTTTAGGGCATAAACCCTAACAATCTCCCACTTGCCCTAAAGCAGGTGAGACACGTCTCTCAATCCTAGACTCTCTAAGTAATTCTTAAAAGTCTTCGCTAGAAGCGTCTTTGTAAAAGGATCAGCAATATTGTTTTCGGATACTATCTTCATAACGATCACGTCTTCTCGATGTACTATCTCTCTAATCAGATGATACTTCCTCTCTATATACTTTCCTCTCTTGTAAGTTCTTGGTTCTTTTGAATTCAACACTGCTCCACTGTTATCACAGTATAAGGTCAGTGGCTTATCCATATTTGGAACAACTTTCAAATCAGTAAAGAACTTTCTAAGCCAAACTGCTTCTTTAGCTGCTTTAAAAGCTGCTATATATTCTGCTTCCATAGTAGAATCTGTAGTGCCGGATTATTTAATACTTCTCCAGACAACGGCTCCACCACCAAGACTAAACACTGACCCAGATGTCGACTTTCGAGTATCTTTGTCTGATTGAAAATCAGAATCTGTGTAACCAGTTGGAATCAAGTCCGGACTTGAATAAACCAGCATATAATTTCTCATTCTCCTAAGATACTTGAGAATATACTTTATCGCTATCTAGTGATATAATCCTGGATTTGATTGAAAACGACTGACTATCTCTACTGTGTAGCATATGTCAGGCCTAGTACACAACATGGCATGCATAATGCTGCCAACTGCAGACGCATAAGGAACCTGTCTCATATCCTCTTCCTCTTAAGGTGTCTTAGGACATTGCTCTTTGGAAAGGATAACTCCATATCGAGAAGGTAACTGTCCTTTCTTGGATTTTTTTATCGAAAAACGAATGAGTACCTTATCAATATAAGATGCTTGAGACAGTGCCAAAAGTCTATTCTTGCGATCTCGAATAATCTGGATCCCAAGCACATAACTTGCTTCTCTCAAATCTTTCATTTGGAATTGCTCGGCTAGCTACTTCTTTACATTAGATAATATTTCCACATCATTCCCAATAAGCAAAGTATCATCTACATAAAGAACCAGGAAGACCACTTTCTTGTCTTTGATGTACTTGTATACGTAAGGTTCATCAACATTTTGATCGACACCATAAGATTTAATCGTCTCATCAAATCTTAGATTCCATGATCTTGAAGCTTGCTTAA
>JXTC01000171.1:92514-202730 GCA_002914845.1 Trema orientale
GCTCTTTAATAAAAAGAACTCATATGCGACCTGACGCACCCGACTGTTGACTTTCTTGGCGTTGACCAATCATGGATTTAAGATCGCATAACAATTTCCCCCCAGCTCCATTAGCCTTTAGGCTAAATAGAGCTTCTTATTCTGATAAATGCGAGCTTAAGAATGCGATGTCATGAGGTCATCTTGAAATCTCTGAAGAGTCAAGTGTTGAATCATACTTTTTCAAAATCACGCGTACCTTTCCCTGACATATGCATCCACGTGTCATCTTCCCTTAAGAAATTGACATAGCTCGAGGCGACTTCTCCGTTTCTCGAACAGACGTGATGATGACGATAGCACTAGCCGTCGTTTCAGCTTGAGACGTTTCAAATTTCAAGAATTAAATCCACTTTAACTTCCGAATTCAAATCCCACGCGAATCTCGGCCATCAGATCTAAAAAATAAATCCTTTGATCTACGGCTGTGATTTATCGAATCATTAAAGTATATAAATACTCTTTTCTTCCCCTTCTTCCTTCTGAAATCTGTCTAAATTTCCATCTCCTTTCTCATTTTCTTTGAAACCCGAGACAAAAACACTCTTCCCTCCGGCGAATTGCAAAGCCTTTCTTCCCCGTCTCCAGCAAGTCATTCTAACTTCTCACAGCGACTCAATCTCAGAGGAACCGGCGAAGCATCCCAGAATCCTCCTTATCGAAAAAATAAGGTCAGTTCTCTCATTTTTTCTTATTTATTTCTCGTATACCTTCTGTTGAATTCCTAAGAACCCTCAAACTATCATGACTGAAAAGAATCTTGAATTTTAAGCACCTTATATCCTTCTGAATTTGTCATAGCCGAAAAGAATTTAGAATCAAGCATAGAAACTAGAAATCAGAAACGAAACAAAGAACCATAGGATTCTTATACTAGGCCATTTCTGCGTCTGCGTCTTCTTTAAATGCATAAGAGACCGGTTTAATAAGACGAATCGAATGATGACAGTTTAGATGAATTCACATATTCAGATCGAAAAATGGTTGTCGGCGCATATTTTTAGGGTTTTGTAGCCCCAATTTGCTTGCATATAGCGAGTACCTGCGAAAATAGACAATAATACGCCTATTTCTAGGTCTCACTTAGGTTAGTAAATCAATATATGATTTTATCTGTAGAATGATGCTTGCATAGGATTAAATACTTCCTGTTTTATTTTTTAGATGTCTAGTAGTGAAGAGTTTAGGGAGGGAAATGCGTTCTCAGAGGAGTCGTCATTCTCCGAAACGAGCTCAAAGACTAGCTCTATAGATCTCGACGATTATATAGAGCGACCTGAAGTAGAGATAACAGGGGCTAGACAAAGTAGTCCCCGCATAGGCGACCTTCCCCCAGAACAATGGCCTCAACATATTAGGGATGCTCCTGAATATGCGAGAGGATATCAATATATAGAGGGAGATTGGTCTTGTACCAATGTAAAGACGAGCTGTAGCACGAACAAGCTCGAGAAGATCGTCCGTAACTATAACATCAACATACTGCTCCGTATTCCAACAGAATTCAATCGACCACACACCCCTCCTCACGGTACTGCCTCATTCTCAGAAGCAGTCCTTAGGTGCGGCGTCCATCTCCCGCTTCATCTATACATTAAATCCATCGTCGACTACTATGGCGTCGTCCCTTACCAACTAACTCCTAATA
Source organism: Trema orientale (assembly GCA_002914845.1). Taxonomy (NCBI): domain Eukaryota; kingdom Viridiplantae; phylum Streptophyta; class Magnoliopsida; order Rosales; family Cannabaceae; genus Trema; species Trema orientale. The sequence goes on from JXTC01000171.1 coordinate 94,202, forward strand.
CCTATAGATATATGGTAGGTTTGTATATATTATACCATAAACTTGGTTTAGGTTCACCCACTCCTGAAGAATTTGCTTGGTTCTACCAAGTAAAATCGAACCCTTCAGATTTTGGATTGTTTTATGCGAGTAAATGGTCGAATCAAGCAATAAAGACCATTCACGGAGTTGGCAATAATATGGGAAAATGGAAAAATCTATTTTTCCACTTCGATTATGCTGACAATAGGTTCTTTCAGAATCCTGGTAAGTAGTTCTCTACTTTGACTTGTATTTACCGTATATGTTCTTTTCTTGATCGCATTTATTCTTCATCGCAGATAACAAAGAGCGGCCAAGACTCAACGAGGCACAGCTCGCAAGGGTCTACAAGATAAACGATCTTCCAGTCGAAGAATTTGACTGGAAGAAGCTTAGAACGACCAAGAACCTGATCGCTTGCGGATTATTTTCCAAGGGTGCCGCTCTACCATACTCCGCGAACCGTCCATCTAAACCCTCGAGCTCGAAGAAGAAGAAGTCGAGGGGGCAGAAAGAAATGGGCGCTTCGTCTTCCAAATCCAGGAAACGAAAAATGCCTGTTACTCCCCACGTCGAACTATCTCCTGAAGCTCCATCTTCATCCTCTCAGCCGCAAGAAGGTAATTTTCCTGTATTCTCTTTTATCGTATTACCTTCCTTGTGCTAACAAAGCTTATACAGATATGACTATCGGAAGTGGTCTGCAAGCTCCCCCTTCCACTCTTAGATCTATGGCAAGATCTAAGACTCCAGACAGCATGCCTCCTTCAAAAGGGAAAGAGAAGGTTGACTCTTCAAAAAAGAGAAAAGTTGCCTTCGAGGACACCCCGACCAGCTCGCCTCCTCCCCAACCTTCCAAGCCCGCGAGCCAGCCCGAGCCTTCTAAGGAGCTGGCTACTACTTCTGCAGGAGTTAACCAGGCAAACAAGGACGAAGAGATCCTCGCGCATCTTCGTCAACTACCGGAAAAGGCTGGTCTGAGTGTGGCCTTCACTGATCGCTTCACTTCTGATGAGGCGTGGGAGAGGATGAAAAAAAAATCTCCTAGGGTCGCATTCAGTGCCGCTATGCGGATGCTCGCAAATGTAAGTTTCTTAATTTTTAAATTCTTCGATGCTTTCCTCGCACTAATATGTTTATATTTCAGACTGCTGTAGCTGCTGTGCTGATGTATGATCCGGTCCTTGAGTGCATGGAGAAAGGCGAAAAAGTCGAAGAAATAACCCAAGCACTTGAGGACCTGAAGAAGACTCATTAGGACGAGAAGAGTTCCTTAGAGTCAGAGAAGAAACAGCTGCAAGAGAATCTAGAGAAGGCAAAGCTCGAGAAAGAGAAGCTCGAAGAAAGAGTCAAGGATCTTGAAAAGACTATCTCCGAGCATCCGGATGCTTTGAAGAAGGCAGCCGAATAAGCAGGTCGTAAAGCAGTAGAGGACTTCAGAGCTACTGAAGTCAAGGAACTTAAAGAAAAAGCTAGTGACATTGCCTCTTCGACGATCATTTATAACATATACTGTGAGCATCCGGAGTTCGACTTTTCTATCCTTGGCGAGGACATCGTCGAGCTCGTCAATAGCTGGAAGGAGGCAGAAGCTGTAGAGAAGGCGGCGGAGACGGGAGCGAGTACTTCTGCACAATAAACATTGTAGTTTTGAAATACTAAAGACAAATGCGGGCTTGTCCCGTTAATATATTTTGTAATATATTTTAACCAAGTTTTTATTCATCGAGTCTTGAGAAGATTAAATCATCGAGTTTTTATTCTTCATTCCTGCAAACAAAACAAAATTTACATCGCATAAATAATAGGAATGCACATAATTTAACTAAGTAGTCAATCACCAAGTGACTGATCGGTACGCTATTGCGATTCGAATCCAATAACTTAAAACAAATTTTAAGTGTTTGGATAGGTTAGGTCGCTTAAGAAAAACAATGAGCGTGAGTGATGCAAACTCAATATTTGTTTTTCAAAAGTTCCATGTCAAAATAGGGTTTATAGCAAGATATCACATCGAACAATGAACGTTTTGCGTAGTTACTTTGCTGTTCGAGGAGGGAAATTGCGTAATACGACATGCTATAGCATGAAGCGAGGAGAAAATCCTAAGATTTTAAGAAATTTTAGAAATTCGGCGATCTAAAATTCCGACCCCTCTAAATGAACGTTTCGCATAGTTCCTTAGGAAGCGAGTAGGAGATGACAATCTAATCCCACTGCCCCTCGAGTTTTATGGTGTTCGAAGACTGCCATAAAACTATAAAAGTCGAACGAATAAGTAAAATGCGATGATAAACTAAAGTATGAAGAAAGTGGCTAACTTTATTGATGAATTCCGATAAATAACAGGATGTCGCATTTTTTTGAAGATTTTATAAAGATATACATGAAGATTTATTGATAATATCGACGAAGTTGTTCTGCATTCCATGCATGTTCGATCTTTTGTCCTCCAGTTCGAGCAAGCTTGTAAGTCCCAGGTCGAATGACGGCATCAATAACATATGGTCCTTCCCAAGAAGGGCCAAAAACACCAGCACCATGCTCTTTAGTGTTAGGTAGAACCTGTCTAAGAACAAGATCACCAATCTCTAATTCTCTATTTTTTACTTTAGAGTTGTAATATCGAGCAGTGCGCTATTGGTATGATGCAACTCGTAGTTGAGACTATTCGCGCCTTTCTTCCAAAAGATTGAGCTCAATCCTCATTAAAGCATTATTTTGATCATGCTTATAAGTGGATCGTCGTAAGGATCTTGCACCAATTTCTACTGGGACCATAGCTTCATAACCATATGCTAAAGAGAACGGACTCTCCCCAGTAGTGGTTCATTGAGTGGTGCGATAGGCCCATAATACTTTGGGAAGTACTTCTGGCCAAGCTCCCTTATGTTCTTCTAGCTTTGTCTTCAAATTTTACTTAAGTATCTTGTTAATAGCTTCAACTTGACCATTGGCTTATGGATGGACAACTGCGGAGAAGCTTTTCTTGATACCTAAGTTATCGCAGAAGTCACAAAACTCGTCGCAGTCGAATTGCTTTCCGTTATCAGAAATTATTGTGTGCGGGATACCGTAATGACAGATTATAGACTTGTAGACAAAATCTATCATCTTTTTTGCAGAAATGGTACTTAAAGCTTCAGCTTCTGTCCAGTTGGTAAAGTAATCAACTGCGACCACTGCATATTTCAATCCACCTCGTGCCAACGGGAGAGTCCCAATGATATCTATTCCCCAAACCGCAAACAGCCACGGGCTAGTCATCGAAGTTAAAGGAACAGGTGGCATTCGAGGAATGGCTGCAAATCGCTGACATTTATCACATTTCCGAGCATACTCCATCGCATCCTTCTTCATAGTGGGCCAAAAGTAACCTTGTGTAAGGGCTTTGTTTGCAAGTGCCTGCCCCCCAGAATGATTCCCGCATATCCCTTCATGAATTTCCTTCATAATGTAGTATGCCTGTTGGTAGTCAACACACAGTAATAATGGCGAACTAAAACTCCTTCGATAAAGTTTGTCGTCATATATAATATAACGAGCCGCCTTCATTCGAAGTCACTTTGCATCATCTTTGTTCTCGGGAAGTTCACTGTTTTGTGAATACTCCATTATAGGATCCATCCATGTAGATTTTTGATGAACTGTCATGGTCACTTGAGGCTCCACTTCAATGCTTGGTTTTGTAAGGAATTCAATTGGCACTACTTTCAACAGTTCTGCATCTTTCATTGAAGCGAGCTTAGCTAGGGCATCCGCTTGAGTATTTTTAGCTCGAGGAAGAAGTTGAATGTCGTAGGCGGTAAACATCGAAAACAGTCGTTGTACCTCTTGTAAATAAGCCATCATTCTTCCCCCTCTTGCTTGGTAATCGCCAATTACTTGACAAACCACCAGCTGGGAATCACTGTATACTTCTATCATTTCGACCTTTTGTTTCTTGTGCGAGCTTGAGTCCAGCAATCAATGCCTCATATTCTGCCTCATTGTTTGATGCCAGAAATCCGAATCGAAGTGCACAATGTATACTATGACCTTCGGGACTAATTAATATCAAGCCCGCACCAGCTCCACTCTCATTTGATGACCCATCGACGTACAGTTTCCACAGTCTTGACAAGTCCAGAGTGGGTTTTTCAATTACTTCGGTGGGAAGGTTGACGTCATAGGTAAACTCTGTAATAAAATCTGCAAGAGCCTAACCTTTGATCGCAACACGAGGTCGAAAATTGATGTCGAATTGGCTCAGCTCAACTGCCCATTTCAGTAGTCGTCCAGAAGCTTCTGATTTTTGTAAGACCTGCTTTAGTGGGAAGTTTGTGAAAACGTCAATTGTATGCGCGTGAAAGTAAGGTCGAAGCTTTCTAGACGTGATAACTAGCGCTAATGCCAACTTCTCCATCTCTGGGTATCTCGTCTTGGCATCTAACAGCCTCTTGCTTACATAATAGACAGGTCGATGTATGTTTTCTTCTTCTCGAATTAATGCAGCACTTGTCGCATATTTGGAAACAGCGAGATATAAATATAATTTCTCCCCAGATTTTAGTTTCGACAAGAGTGGAGGAGAACCCAAGTGTTTCTGAAATGCCTGTTCGTACTTCTCGGTCCACTCAAACTTCTCCGACCCTTTCAGCACTTCGAAGAATGGTTGGCATTTATCAGTTGATCTAGACACAAAATGACTTAGTGCGGTCACTCTCCCCACCAGGCTCTGCATGTCTTTTGGTTTGTGAGGTGACTGCATATCGATTAATGCTTGTATCTTCTGCGGATTAGCTTCAATACCTCGTTGATTGACCATGAATCCCAGAAATTTTTCGGATCCTACTCCAAACGCACATTTCTGGGGATTCAGCTTCATCTGATATTTTCGAAGAATTTTGAACATCTCATCAAGATGTTTGATTTGATCTTCAGCTTTCTTCGACTTTACCAGCATATCATCGACGTACACCTCCATCGTCTTGCCAATTTGTTTTGAAAACATCATATTGACAAGACGCTGGTAAGTTGCTCCCGCGTTGATGAGTCCAAAGGGCATCTTCTTATAGCAGTACAATCCTCGGTCAGTGATGAACGAAGTATGTTTCTCATCCAATTCATACATGGGGATCTGGTTGTACCCAGAATACGCATCCATAAAGCTCAAGAGTTCGTGCCCCGATGTCGCATCCACAAGCTGATCAATTCTTGGGAGTGGAAAACTGTCTTTTGGGCAGGCCTTATTAAGGTCAGTGAAATCGACACAAGTTCTCCACTTCCCATTGGGTTTCTTTACCAAAACTGGGTTTACAAGCCAGTTTGGATAAAAAGATTCCCTAATGAATCCGATTTCGAGCAGCTTGTCTACCTCTTCCTTTAATGCGACGTAGCGTTCTGGATCCATCGCCCTTCTTTTCTGACGAACTGGTTTTTTTGTTGTATCAATGTTAAGGCGATGGCACATGACATTCGGGTCAATCCCCACCATATCCGAATATTGCCATGCGAAGATATCCAAATTCGATTTTAAAAAAGCGATCATTTCAGCTCGCACAGGTTCCTGAAGCTTTACCCCGATTTTAAAGATCTTCGAAGATTCATCGATTGACAGATCTTCCAAGTCTTCAATAGGTCCAGTTTTGACTTCTTCATCGATTTCTCGAGGATCGAGGTCTTCGGTTGATGCTTTAATCGACGCTTCTCCTTGTAGTTGGACCATCATTGTGCGAGGTGGTGTATCCTTTGATGCGAGCTTCAATGAGTTATTATAGCAAGTACATGCGTCATATTGGTTACCTCGCACCTCACCTACTCCATGCTGCGTTGGGAACTTCATGGCGAGATGATAAATAGAGGTGACAGCTTGAAGTTCCCTGAGAGTTGGTCTTCCCAATACGGCATTAAATGCAGAGGGGTAATGGATTTCTCTTGCGTCCTGCTCTGTGAAGGTGATGTCCATATCGGGTACCCGTTGAAGCTTTTGTGATCGCTGCTCAAGATGTGTGACATTGGTCAATGGCTGCTGTCAAGCTTCTCTTGCGTACCTATCCTGTGCCCTCTTCGAATCTCCGCCAACATGCGGTCCTCCGAAAATAGTTCGCACTTCACGTTGCACTTCAGGAAGTCGCTGTTGGTTTTCTTCTTTTCTTTCATTGTTTTGCCGGGTATACTGCTGTAGTCGCCCTCTTTTAACTAGTCTCTCAATCTCATCTTTCAGGGTGTAGTAGTTCGTGGTATCATGCCCAATATCGTTGTGGTACCGGCAAAACTTGTTGGGATCACGTTTCGCTCTGTCCCGTTCAATCGGCTCCGATTGATGATATCGTTCATGCTGATTTGTAACCGTGTAGATATGATCTATGGGCGCGTTCAGCTCAGTGTAGTTGTTGAACCTTATGGGAGCCTTTGGGACCATCTGCCTTTTTAATTCGGGTTGCTTCTCAGACGACTGCTCATTTTTCCTCTTGTTTGACTTCTTGTTGTTGTTGGTCGTGGTCGCATCTTTTGTTGAATCTTTTCCTCCCTTTGTCTTGTGAAGATTCTCGTGTGAAGATTTCACTCTTAGATGATGACCAACCCGTCTATAGAAGTCCTCGAGAGTTCTACATTCCCGCTCAAGCAGTTCCTCCCAGAGTTTCGTTTCAGCTTGCACCCCGGCCATCAGTAGAGTTAAGACTCCTCCTTCAGGCGGGTTGCTGACTTTTGCTAACTCTGAGGTAAAGCAATTGAGGTAAGATCGTAGAGTCTCCTCTAGACCTTGTCGAATGGCTGACAGACTGATTAACGGGACCGTGAAATTTTTGGCAGCCTGAAACTGTCTTAAGAAAGCAGTTTGTAATTGTTGCCAAGACGAGATTGATCCAGGCTGGAGTCCTCGGAACCACTTCTTCGCTGCTCCTGTGAGGGTTATAGCGAAACATCTGCATCGTGCGAGGTCGTCGACCCGATGCAACTCCATTAGATCACTGAAGTGGTCCATATGGTCCTGTGGATCAGTTTTCCCATCAAAAGTATTTATAGTAGGAAGTTTAAATCCAACAGGTAAGGCAGCAGCTCGAACTTCCTCGTTGAATGGCGATTGACGATATCCATCCACGAGCTCATCATCCCAGCCAGTAATCGTTTCTAATACAATCCTCAGATTATGAACATCAATATTTGGAGGAAGAGCATTAATTGGTAGCCGAGGTGGTCTTTGATCGTCGTTGCGTTGTACAGCAGCAGATTGGTTAGGTAGGGTATGCTGCGACCTTTGTGAAGATTCTATAGTGCGACGAGATTGACTTTGGTTGTGATGGTGCGATATAGATCGCTCACGATTACGTCGCTGTTCTAAGTATTGTCTTAGGTCTACAGGATTCTGTCTGGGTTCCCTGCTGATTCTTTCGAAGACACTCCTTGATTGACGATTCAGTCCGCTGTTTTGACGATCACGATTGACGGTTGCTCTCCTGGAAGGTTGTGCACGATCACGATCAGTGCTCGAACTCCCAGTCCCAGATTCTTGTGGCAGATCTGCAACTTTGCCTTTCCCTTTGGAGGTGCGATCAGCATGACGCTCTGGTTGGGTTCTGGGCTGGTCGCGATTTCCTGCTTCTCGAATCTAAATTCCTCTTTCAATTTGTCGAGCAGGACGGTCTCTGGGTCGTTCTTGCTGTGGTGGAGTGGCCATCTGTCCTTCAGCGAGTCGTTGCAGAGAAGCATTGATTTGACTGGTGATTTGCTGGAGGTTCGCCAGTGCGTCCTCCATGTGATCCTGCCTTTGGACAATATTCTCTGATGCGGTCACAGCAGGTTGATCCTGAACAGGATTTCCCTATGCAGCCGCATTGCTTTGAGATTGGTTTTGGCTAGCTCCGGCGTTCCTGGTCGTATTTCTGGTGTTTGTCATTGTTGAAGAAGTACAATTGACAAACGCTTTTCACTGGAATTACCCTCCTTCTAGCGCCAAATTGTTGACGGAGGTTTTGTCAACAACGAACTAAAAAATTACAAGATGTAGCTTATGTGTGAAAAAGAGTTGATAAATTAAAGCAAATAAAGAGACAATGATTTTATAGTAGTTCAGCCCCAAAAAAGATGAGCCTACGTCCACTATTCTTCACTATTTTCTAGAGAATTACAAGAGTTTCTCTTAAGTCTCAAGGTGAGAGCAGAGAGAATTACAGAATGTAATGTAATGAAATGTTTGTGAAGAATTGTGTCGTGANGCTCTTTAATAAAAAGAACTCATATGCGACCTGACGCACCCGACTGTTGACTTTCTTGGCGTTGACCAATCATGGATTTAAGATCGCATAACAATAAACAACAAGAACCTTGTTGTGTATACATTTTCTACAAAATAAAGGACCAATTTATGAGCCCATGGCTGCTCGCAGCTCTCAATGTATATGTATACATTTTTTTTTTTGTGTCAAAGATATGAGCTATGGAGCTAACGACCAGCTCGTAAAGAGTAATATAAATCATATACTGCTCGCGCTTCACTAATCAGCTTGTAGCTTGGAGGACCTGCTCACGTGATTTGCTAAAATTCAAGCTGCACCACAGTTAAAGCTATTACTTAGCCAAGATAAGCTCATTATCCCCTCATTGTAAGCTGCCAAACTAAAGACTCAGATTCCTTCAATTATTGAACGAGCTGTTTAGTCAATGTAACTCTTTAAATAAGATAAGTGGGGGACAAGTAGGAGACAAACTCACCTACTCTCACCTACACTTTGACCACCACCACCTGCTCCGCTACAGTAAACACGCTCGCCACCTGCTATGCTACAGTAGAGCTACAGTAGACGCATTTATACATTAAATATAAACCTCCTCAAATGAAAAAGAAAAAGAGAGATCTGAAAATTTTCAACATATGCTTGTATACAAACTCTCCTCTCAAATATCGACTAAAGTGGATATAGGCTGTAGAAATTTCAGCTGAACCACTCTAAAAATTGTGTCTTTTCTCTTCTTCATTATCATTTTTCTACAAATTCATATCTTGGTTGTTATGTCAATTTTTGGTGTCAACAAACTTTTTTATGATTCAAATTTTCAATAAATTTTGAAATTTAGCATCATTTCATATATGGTATTAACGAATTATAAATTTTAGACAGTTTGGGATACATTAGAAGAGTTCAAGGCGAACTCATAATCATAAAGTCATATTTTTTATATAGGGATAACAAAGTTTGGAAACTATTTGATAAATTTAACCCAAAAAAAAAAGACTATTTTCTTGACATCTATGTTTGATAGCTTCTGGAGGCCATCAAAGAGTAACTAAGTGGTGATTATTATCAATTATCTATCATTCTTCTTATTAGTGGTCTTAGATAGAGTTTGAGGGAAAATAATAATAATAATAATAATAATAATAAGAAGAAGAAGAAGAAGAAGAAGAAGATGATGGAGTTGAATAGGTGTTGACGTGTTGCAAGGTTTAGTTTGTGCATTTTTTTTAATCCTTAAATATTTCTTTACCTTTATATTTAAGGAGTCTCTTTATGATAAATTATGCTGAAAGTAGTGGGACTATAAACTTTAGAGATGCTATCACTCCATGTTGTAATATGTTCTATTTCTCCTTTTATACAGAACAAAATTGATTATGAGGAGTAAGATTATGGATACCAAATTTAATCAGAATAAGTCATTTGCAGTAGACCAAAAATAATGATTTTTTTTATATTTGGCAATTGAATTGATGAATTTTTTATTTCATAAATAGATGTCAATTGAAATTCACTGATTTTAAATAATAATCTGATATGCTCTTTTTTTTCCTTTTTTTTTCCTTTTTTTTTAAAGGCTGATATGCTCTTTTATGTAGAATGAAATGTTTAAAAATGACAAATAAAATCATATTGCTTGCTTGCTAACTATTAAAAAAAATAATAATAAAATACACGATGTTTTTTGGGGGGAATCTAATATTTTTCCTCTAATTGTAAAATAAAAATTAGACTTGTCGTCTTTTTTTTTTTCCCCTTTCCTTACTATGAAAAATAAACTCACACAGATATCTTTATGCAATGTAGTGGATGGCAGTTTCAATTTTAAGTACGTGACAAAATTGTAAGATGATTTTATTCTATGTGATATTTCACATAATTATTATCTATTACATGATCATATCCTCGAGTATTACATGATACTGGGGTATTTTGATCTTTTCAAAATTAGTGGAGTTTATCAGTCCAAAAGAAATAGGAGGATTTAAAATTCAACTTAAGAAGAAAAACTAAATAAGGGATCTACTATTTTAAGGAAAGAAAAAATCACTTGATAGAGGTTTACTGAAAGAACTCATTAAAAAGTAGAAAGAAAAAATCACTTGATAATGGTTTACTAAAAGGACTCATTAAAAAGATCCAAATCAATCATTTCAATTTTAAACTGAAAAAATACGAAAGTATTACCAAATTAGTCTAGTGTTACTCTTATTTAACTGATAACACAATATTAAGCACTTGTCCCGACTTAAAACACAATCTAACACCTTTCGTAAAAATAAATAGGGATAATTGTAAAAAAATATCCTTATGTTTGGATATTCTGTAATTTAAACCCTGAAATTTGGATTCCGCAAAATAATACCCTGAGATTACAAATTTCTGAAAATTAATACCCTGTGTTGATTTTTAACTGATAAAATACAATAATATCCTCAAAATTAAGATGAATAATATGGATTAATCTAGTTTTAATTGAGAATATTATTATTTTTTCGTTCCTAAAATTGGTCAAAAAATCTGTCCAGGGTATTAATTTTCAGAAATTCTTAACTTCAGGGTATTATTTTGCAGAGTCCAAACTTCAGGGTTTAAATTACAGAATACAGAACACCCAAACATGAGGGTATCTTTTTGCAGTTATCCCAAATAAATAAATAAGAATATAACATAGATTAAGCACCGACTGAATAAAAATTAGATACATTCTTAACATAATCTTAAGCACCAATTACTTAAAAATTAAATAGCACAAAAACCATATAAAGTTTTTAGAACTCGTTTCTGCACGTCTTCCACATAAAATTGTATCTTAACTTATTCATCTTCGTCTTCAAATTCTTCTTCTTCCTTCTCTCTCTCCCTCTCTCTCTCTCTCTCTCTCTGCAAATGGGAAATACTAATGCTATATTTGGTTAGAGAGATGAAGAATAGGAAAGATGAAGAGATTAGGAATGAGGGAGAATGTGAAGGAGAAAGAGGAAACTAATAATCTGAGTTAGAAAATGGACCATATTGAAATAGTAATTTCGGCTTAAATGGGCTTGAGAGCTTATATGTATAGTAAAAACTCAAATTAAAGACGTAATTTTATTTTCATTAGTCAATTTGGAGCATGAATATAAATGAGACCCACTTTGTTTAAGTGTAAGCTCTTGGCATAATCTTGTTCTACTCTGAGTAAATTAAATTGGTATATCATGTGTCCAAATTAGAGCTTGGATGAATGAGAAATTGATGCTCAAGATATGCTTGTTGGTATTGGAAAATAGAGGAAGAAAATTAGAAAAAGCTTGTCCCACATTGATTGGGAAGCTCTTAAAGTTATGCCTTATATAGAGTTGTTTTTATGGGTATAACTATGTATAGCCAAGATGCTCCATCTGACATGCACAAGAAGGGTGCAAATCATCTGAGCTTGGGCCCTATTTGCATGGGCTCGTGTGTACATGTGTGCCTGCATCTGCAGACACGAATGTCGACTCGAAATCTCGGACTCTTGTTAAGCCAGCTTTTTGCTACGGCTCAGTTTATTTTTTCCTCTATTTCCAATCCATTAAAGGGCATGACTGTTAGTTTCAGAAACTACCATTTTAAACGAATAAAAACATTCAGTTTTGGCTAGCAATGGATAGAGTATTAGCTAGTGCCAAATTATTGACATTATGGAGTATTCATGTTGGTTTTTGTAACCTCTTTTTCGTCTACTATATAAGTAAACCCTCTCTATCTCTTTTCCACACACTAAAGCTCTCAACTTATCTATTTGTTCTCTCATTCTCTCCCTAGCAACTTAGTTTCTTTGAGTGTTTTAACAATTAGTTTCTAGTTTTAGTTTTTCCAATATTCAAGTTCTAAAAATCCTTGAGTGAAAAGAGTTCTACAAGTTTCTAGTTCGTAGAATAGAGATGTTGGTGCTTCGCATGCTATTCTTTGTCATTGTATCATGGGAAACTAACGCTTGCAAAACCTCAAGCATTCTAGTAGAGAGAGTGAATCAGTTTTAAGGAAACTATATAGTACACAGGTTTCGGTGTTAACAGAGTTTTTATTTTGCGGGAGTTCATGATCTGTAGACGAATCCATACACGTTTGTTGAAAGTAAAGTATCTGGCAACTTTAATTTTATTTAAAGTATTATAATTGTCTTTATAAATTCTTTTATATTGCATGTTATATATTATTTTCCTTCAAGTTGGGTAAAAATTAGGACACCAAAATCTTATACCAAAAACTTACACTAGTGATGTGACATCATTTTTAGCCATATAACTTTAAATAGTGTGATCTCACTTTAAAAAAAAAAAAAAAAAGTAGTTGAAATGAATGTCACCTTATATGATATAAATTTTTTGTATAAGATATTAGTGTCCCTAGCATTACTCTAATCTGTTTGGTAGAAACGATGGTGGATAGGAAGAATGAAGAGTATTTATTTATAAAATTATTATATTATCCATTTTAATGGTTTCTTAATAATCTTTTTGGAGGGTGAATATGTAAATTCTTATTCTTCTTTTCTTTTTCCTTACCAATCCTTCCAAAATAGGAGGATATCATTTAGTAGGCCCAGAAGAGGCATCATCCTTCACATCTCCTCCCCCTCTTACTTTCCCTTCTACCAAACAAATTATTGGAGCTCTCCCTCTACCCGTCTTTGTCCTTCCAAAAATTCCCCTACCAAACACAACGTTAGTAAAGGAAAACAAATTGCAATGCAAATGGGGAATACTAAGCAACTGTTCTATACTAAAAATGTATATCTGCTAGCCAGGAAAAAAGCCAATATAAGTAGGAATGGCAATGAGGTGGATCGGAGACGGTTTTTCGATTACCATTCCCATCCCCGAAAGCCAATCACAATATCATATCTGCCCCATTAACCATTCTTTTAGATGCGGGGACGGTGCGGGTATTAACCAACAGATAACGGAGAAAACGTGGTTAACCATTGATAATAATAAAATATTAAAAAAATTAAAATAAAAATAATAAATTTTTTTCATAATCAACAAAACATCTAACACAATAATATATTAATAATTTTCAAACTCTAAAATTTAAATATATAAGTACATATAACTATCTAAATTCATTATTTTACCAAAAAATATAAGAATATAAATAGTATAAAATTAAATATACATCTATATGTATAATAATTTTTCTATGTGAATATATATATCGGGGCAGGTACAGTGCGGATTATGCTAATACCGTCCATGTACTATACCCGCATATTAGCGGTACGATTATTCCCCGTCCCGATCATTTTTCCCGCTTTAGCAGTTTGTTTTTCTCCTTTCCGTTCAGATTAAATAACTACGGATACTTGTAATCGTGGGTTATATTGACATTCCTAAGTATAAGATTTCCCTTAAAAAAATAAAAAACAAAAACCATATAAAATTGTTTTTCAAATAATTTTTATACAACTCCACTCCCGTCATTGTAATGTTGCCAAATATAATAGGAAAAACTTATAATAACAGGTGGCAAAATGTAAGAGGTTGTCCAATTCTGAGGAGATTATAACCAGAGTGTACTGTACATTCCCACTTTTTCTTTTCCATTTTTCATTTTAACTATCATTTTTTTAATCTTCTTTATATTTGATAAAATTTTCCCTTTTTCCATTTCTCTGCCTCTGTCTCTCTCCCAACTTCTCTTCCCCAACTCCTCTCTCTCTCACCTCCTCATCTCTAATCTCTATCTCCCTTCTTCCTTCAATACCAAGCAAAGTACTGTAGTAGAAGAGGAAAAAGGGAAAAGAGAAAAGAGAAAAGAGAAATAGGGGGAGAGTGAGTGAGATAAGAAAAGACGAAAATGCCCTCAAGACCTACCGCCACCGCCAACGCCAACGCCAACGGTGACCACCACCACCACCACCGCCACCAAAACAGAACCCGACCACCACCACCACCACAAAACGACAACAATTACCACCAGCACTACTACCCAACGTCGTATTCGTCGTCGTCCTCCTCGGCCTCGTTCCGCGGCTGCTGCTGCTGCCTCTTCCTCCTCTTCTCCTTCCTCGCTCTCCTCGTCCTCGCCGTGGTCCTCGTCGTCTTCCTCGCCGTCAAGCCCAAGAAGCCCCAGTTCGATCTCCAACAGGTTGGGGTTCAGTACATGGGCATCACCGCACCCAATTCCGCCTCCCAAACCGCCTCGGCCGACCCGAATTTGAACCCGAACCCGACCACCGCGTCGCTCTCGCTCAACATTCGGATGCTCTTCACGGCGGTCAACCCCAACAAGGTGGGGATCAAGTACGGCGAGTCCAGGTTTACCGTCATGTACCGAGGGATTCCGTTGGGGAAAGCCTCGGTCCCCGGGTTCTACCAGGAGGCGCACAGCACCAGGCAGGTGGTGGCCACCATAGCCGTCGATCGGGTCAACCTTCTCCAGGCCGACGCCGTCGATTTGATCAAGGACGCTTCGCTCAATGACAGGGTCGAGCTCAGAGTCCTCGGTGATGTTGGCGCCAAGATCCGCGTCTTGAACTTCGATTCCCCTGGAGTTCAGGTCAGTCAGCATTATATATATATATATAGTTATACGCACAGTTATTATCTTCTTTACTATTTTCTCTGAAAAATTTAATTAGTATTTTTGAAATTTGGGGTTTACCCACTTCGTAAATTGCTGTTTGGTTGCCGAGAAAATGAAAAATTTTCCCGCAGAGGGCGCCGTCGGGAAAGTGACTCACTGGGTTGGGGGCAGCTCGCCTCTGTAACTGCGAAACCCACTACCGTCTGTCCCACTCTGCTTTTTCTCACTCTATTTTTATGTTTATGTTTATTTTTATTTTTATTTTTATTTTTATTTTAAGCGGTGGATGGATTAGACAATAGACACTCTCCCCGTCTCTGATAATGTGCGTGAAGTTTGTGTTGTGTTGCGTGCGTTATTCCCTTAGTATTTGCATTAATGCCCTTGGACTTCTCGATATTTACATTCTTGCACGTTGTATCTTTTTTTTTTTTAACCACCCCTAAATTTTAGCTCAGCTGGTGAAGTTAGAAAATAGAAACCGAATCTATGGTGGTATTGTTAGAAAAATAAATAAAGAAAAGTGTCAAATTGCTTTGTTTTTACGCACACTTTTAGAAACGCACCAATAGGCTCACCCCTAAATGGGAGCAACTTTCTATCTTGCTGTTTTTGACCATTATTTTTGGGTAGAAAGTAGAAACGGGTGCTTTTTTTTTAAATTTGAGATAAAAAATGAATAGAATTAAACTCATATGGTTGATGGGTATATGTATACATGGGAAATGTTTGTGTCGTTTGGTTTTTTTTTGATAAAGGTATGTCGTATAATCTTTTTTCTTAATTGAAAACGTCGTTTGGGTGTGAATAGAAGAAGAAGCAGAGCATGTTCCTAGATATTCGCATCGCTGTCGTTTTCTTTACGTTTTCAATTTTTTGTTTGTCTGTTTTTCAATCATAAGTGGTTCTGGTCCGTTCCTTTCAGCTTTCTTTGGATTCGTTTTTGGGTCCAAAAGAAGGGAAAAAAATAATTGCACTTCTAGTACTGAAAGAGTTTAATACTAATGAGGTCCCACCGGGAGTCGAACCCCGGGTNCTGATGTTCCCTCTGATGACATACCTACAAGGCTCTCCAAGTTTTTTTTTTTTTTTTTTTTTCCCAAGAGGGTACTAGTGGTGTTAGCGCCACGCACCAATGAGAAATATTGCTACGTTCCACTTAAGAATTTATATGGAAGTTTCATTTTATTAATGTGTAGTGTTGGGACACTACTAGTGTTTTTTAATATAAAGTAATGTTACGGGACATTTTAAGGCATTAAGTACTAAACACCTATTAGGTGTCAATTTTGAACCTCAGTTTTTTTACGTTGAGTCTCGTCTTCCAGTAAAATCCGTAGCATTACTCTTTTTCTTTTTCTTTTTTTTTTTAAAGGCAGGTAGTTATAAGTTTTTCAAAATCTGCGAATCAGTTGGATATTAATGAGAATAAAGAAAAGCTAAACTATGTGTGGACCGTCTAATTAATTATATTCATTGAACGAAAATTAATGCAAAGAATAACCAGGAATGAAAGTAATATGAAGCTTTTATTATTTGTGAAAAGGTTCTCTGAAATTAGATTTTAGGTTCCCTAACGGTGCTAGTTGAAATTGTAAAAGACAAACATGTAACCACTGTCATTTTAATTCTTTTTCTTTTTCTCTTTCCTCTCTCTCTCTCTCTCTCTCTCTCTCTCTCTCTCTTGCTATTTTCTTCGGTCTTGAATCGTAAAGTGGGGAAAAAGTTTTGATTCTTGAATATGCTACCACGTGACTCCGTCGCATATGGGGTCCACGTTAGCCCGCCTAAAGGGGGTCTTGATATTCAACGGCGGATATATGACCTGGATGATGTAAGAATTCTCCTGATGCAGATGCTTGAGAGAAAAGAAAATAATAAAGGCCTTTTCTGCAAAATAAGAACAATTAAATAGCTCTTTTGTAATTAAACTAAAATGACGTATTAATTAATTATTTAGGGGACTTTTAGGCCCTTTTGCGGTGTCGTGTTTGTGTGAGTATCAGGTCAGGAAAAGAATCTTAACTATTTTTTAGGGAAGAGAATCCGCGCTTTTCATTAGCTTAGCAAGCATTCTTTGCATTCTTAAACACTAAGAAATCTACTATATTCTTTTCTTTTTTTTTTCTAGTGTTTAAGAAAGAAATCTCCTATACTCTTTGTTCCACATTATATAAAAATGTATAGTATCCACCGCCTCTATATATTTGATTAGGATGCCTTTTTTCTTTATACAATAATAAATAAAACTCAAAAATTAGGGTCCTCTTCCCATATTGGTCCTTTTTCCCCCCTACCATACTAATTGAAGTATATTAATATTGTTATAGACTATGTTTCGTCGTGGTACTAATAATTTTTTGCCTTGATCCATTTTATGGTTGTGTAATGTGTTTATTACGATTATTATTTTTGAGAAATTGATTTTTGGGTGGGCAGGTCTCTGTGGACTGTGCTATAGTGATAAGTCCAAGGAAGCAGTCTCTTACTTACAAGCAGTGTGGATTTGATGGAGTGAATGTGTAGATCTCACAACATCACAAATTCTCATTTTCTTCTTCTTTCTCTCTTACAAGTGGAGAGGAAAAAAGAAAAGAAAAAAAAAGAAAAGAAAATGAAACCCCTCACATGGGTGAAAATGGAATAGCAAATTCAAAGGAAGGCTAGCCAAGGGAAAGAAAAACGAAGAGGCTCTAACTTTAGGATAGTTTAAAAGCCCCCCCCCCAAAAAAAAAGGGTCTCAAGATTTTGCAAAAATTAATTTTAAGATTGGTTGCTTCGGGAAGTTGCTAATTGCGCGTAAAGTGTAAAAAACTCATGGAGTTGGTTGGTATTGAGAGATTCCACGTCCATTGGCTCGTATGCTTCGTCTCCCTACTATATCTATATCTGGTGCTGATTCTGTTTTCTTTTTTTCTTTTGTTTCCCCCTCTTTCTACTGAGCTTTTTCCCACGTTTGTTTGAAGGACTAAAGTAGATTTCTGACAGCCCACGACTGGGTCATCTTATTTTATTTTTATCATTATTTCAATTTTTTTGTGGCTTTTTTTTCCCCTCTTTTACGAATTTTTTTCAAAAACAAAAACGATTCAGAAGATAGAAAAGAGTTCTTTGTCCAAAAAAACATTGAAAAAAAAAAGGTTAAGTGCAGGAAAAATTGGTGTTTCGCAGCTTAATGCGATTTATTAGAGAGAGAGAGAGAAAAAAAAAAAAAAAAAAAAAAAAAAAAAAAAAAAAAAAAAAAAAAAACAGTAGTAAGAACAATGTCATTGTACAGTCGATTTTTGCTGTTTACTCAAAGTGCCAGTGTGCCATGGTGCCGCGAAAGAGATTGAAGCTAAATCGATAATCATTCTCAAGAACGCTCTAGAAGAATAAAATGTTAGGCAAAATAAGCATATAGGTGTAAAGAACAAATAATACTTATCATAATAATCAACAATAATCAAAATTATATTATGAGCAATCTAACAATATTAAATGTGAATTATGTGAACATAAACCACATGCACATGAGCCATAAGATCAGTTCAAGAAATAAACCAACATTTGTACATTACATAATATTCTTAATACATATTCGTCTTCTCTCATGATGCTTGAGGTCATTGGGCATCCATCTCTCAAAATACAACGATTTTTTGAAATAGCAAGCGGTGCACCAAGCTTCCACTTCTGGCAAATTGAATTATCGTCTAAATTCTATCAAGACTCGAATACTAAAACTTACGCTAAGTACAAGAACCCAAAAAACTAGGGCTAGAAAGCTAAAGAGAATTTGAGAGAAATGGAAGTTGCTTATGATGGTGTGTAGAATGAGAGGAAAATGTCTCCTTATATAAGCTCCAAGGGGGAACTAGTTTGCACTTCTAGAAAGTAAAAGACATTTTTTTTATTTGACACAAAGACGTGTTATACACGTTTTTAACTTTATAATTGCAAAAGCAATCATATGAACTTTCTTACACAAGATGGGCCTGATCAAGCTGACATTCGTGTTCGTATGCAAGCCCAAGCCCACGTACTCTCGTCAGGGTCCAAAATTGCACCCCTACGCCTGCACAAATGAGAGAGCCTCTATGCCACACGACCTTACAACTAAGATTTTGGCAAGCATATTTAAACACCTCCTTTTCTTTGTATTTTTCTAATGTAGGACAAGCTTCAAGCTTTTCTTTTTGCATTTCTCTAACTTCATGGTATACTTTCAATTTCAGTTTTCTCATTCATCGAAGTTCTAAGCATATGAGTATATGATTTCAAAGTCCTTGCGAAGGAGAACAAGAATTCACCATGACCCATCAAAAATATGAAGTAGGTCATACTCATTATTATACCTCAAAATGGCACTTTATAGGTCATATTCATTTTTATACCTCAAAATGGCACTTTATATTTGTGTTTAAATACCATTTTACAACATAAAACCCTCAAAAGAAGTCTCAAATTATAGTTATAATAGATGAAGAATTTATCTGAATACAACTAATATTGAGTTTTAAGTAGACAATCTAAAACTAATAAATAAGAAACTACAAAATTTTTGACTAAATGAAAGGAATATTACAGATGACAACAAATAGGAAATTATAAATTAGGCAACTTAATGATGATGATGAGGATTATAATGAGTAACTAGCAACCGGGTAACTAATAACTACTCAACCGAGGCTATACAACATCGACATTAGTATAGGGCCTTAGCTTGAAAAAAAAGTTAGCTTGAAAAAAAAGTTATTTTTTTTAATCAAACAAATTAAAAATCATATTTAACAAAAAGAATATAAAAAGTTCTGAAATTTAAACTACGCAATCTAAATTTTTACTGAGCAACTCAAAATTGCACTGAGAGACTATACAAATTGCATAAATAAATTTTATAGTATTAAAGGTCACTCAATGAAAAAATTTTATGGATACCCAGTGTACTTTTTTAGGTTGCTTTACTTTACAATACTCTAAAAAGTTAAAAAATTTAACAACCTACTCTAAATTATAGAAGAATATTTAGAAGCATACTAGAAATATTCACTGGCAATATTAAAAGTTTCACCTCTTCATATCAATCTTTTTCAGAAAGGTTCCACATATCTTGCCTAGTAATATAATAAATGATTTTCTCGTAACATCATAAGGATACTAATCAAACAATAGTAGGTTTGTCAACAATTTATAACCCAAATGGATCGATTGTTGCAGTCAGGTAGGCACTAGTATTGAATAGGCAAATAAAGCAGAGCTTCACTCTGTCCCTAGTCCACTTGCACACATGCCAATGTCATTCTGTCCCTAGTCCGCTTGCACACATGCCAATGTCATTCGGGACATTAACAATGTCTTATAATTTAGGAGTTGTCTTCTTAAAGTACTTGTCCATTAATCTGTGCCGCTTAGTAACTTCTACAATATTTTTCCCTATCTTTATATGTTGGACCATGACCAATGTACAATCCAACTATAAACACAAACTCATTAAGAGAGAACTTCAATGGTTTGCCCTCTATCAAGAACCAAATCTCATTTTCTACTAGCAATCCACCCTTTTCGATATTATTTGATGTTAGAGGTGCTGAAAATTTCGAAAAATGATTTCGAAAAACGATTTTACCGAAAATGATTTCCGCAATTTTGTAAACAATTCAAGAACACAACGAAATAGGTATTTTAAAATTTTTCTTGAAACTTTATAAAATAAAAACGTAGGATCGTTGATCTAACATAAATCAATTCATGGATCTTGGTTTAGACAAAACCTAAAAGTACTTCATAACCATTGAGCCTTTTCGTCTATTCTCTGGAGCCCGTTAAATGATCCAGTATGTGGGCACCTTCTTGATTCCCAACGAGAGATAAGCGGATAATCTGGAAGACGCTCTTCCTTCTCCTTGATTGCACATCTATAGCCATGGGTATCTCTCCCTCGGCGGCCATAAACGAGCTCAGAATTTCTCCCGCAGTAGCTCGGCTCTCTCACTCTCTCTTTTTCTCTCTGTTTCATGCTACGCACAGTTACCGTACACGTAGTAGGTGTGTGGCTGCTGTGTAGAGGATTAGGAGTACTTTTCTCTTAAGTATTAGAGAGATGTAAACCTTAATGAGCTTGGGCTCAAGTGACCATTCAATTAGTTATTGGGCTATGTGTGAGCTAGATAGAGGACCTTATAGATCCAAGTAGTCTAATCTCTAATGGGCCAATTACCTCTTAATTATGACTGGGCCTTATCTATTAATATTGGGGTACTCTACTATAGGACCAATATTGCACTCTTAGACTAAATGTCATATATTTTCTGTGAAGCTAATTAATATTTTAATTAACTTGATCCACTTAGCATATACTATACCTGCAGATATACCCCCGATACAATGTCGTACTAGTGAGGTGAAATTACCGTATTATCCCTCTGGTACATATTTACCTTTGAGCTGCCATTTTTCATCTAATGGATAATAATTGACTACGGTGTTTGTAACTGCCCATACAAACACAGTCAAATTCACAAAATGAATACCTGGCGCCTGGTTTTTTTATTATCTAAGTCCTTGAAAAAACTCAAAGTGACATTATATGCATGGTGTCCAAATCATGAAGGGCATTCTCGTCAATTTATAAATCGTATTTTCCAAAATACTGGAGTTCGAACCATATAATCGGAACTAGTCCTTTAGTAAGTCAAAAAGATAACTTATGAAAGCAAGTCCGACAATCACTAGGATTAAGGTAATCTTGCAATAGTGCTAGATTAGTGAAAGATAAAATATTGAGTTAGGTACTTAACCTCAAATTCTATTTTCACTTGGTCTAGTTCAATGCACTTATAACTTTCTTATAACGCACAAGTGTTTCTATCCGAAGTCAGACACTTCGATGATTGGAGACTTCATCAATCCCGTTGAAATAGACAATACTACATTCTATGACAAAATAAAGTATTCAATCTTTATTTGCAGAATGTGAACTCTTTATAAATAGATAACACTTAAATCCAATAAACATTGTTTAAAATGCCAAATAAAGAAACTGCTTTCTAGGGCATATTTCCAACAATCTCCCATTTGCTCTTTAAAGCAGATGTAATATATTACGTAGTCCCATTCCTTCTAGGTGATCTTCAAATACTTTGATTACTAAAGATTTGGTAAATAGATCAGCAAGATTTTCTGCAAAGGCTATCTTACTCACTATAACGTCTCCATGCAAGGATTAACACATAACAAAAGTTTAATCCTCTGGAGTATATTTTCAGATTGAGCATTTGAATTAATATTGATGGAAATTCTGGAAACAAATTTCCGAAAAATAATTTTACCGAAAAACGATTTCCGCAGTTTTGTAAACAAATCAAGAACGCAGCGGAATAGGTATTTTAAAATTTTTTCTTGAAACTTTACAAAACAAAATAAACAAGATCGTTGATCTAATATAAATCAATTCATGGATCTTGGTTTAGATAAAACCTGGAAGCGCTTCACAACCATTGAGCCTTTCCGTCTATTCTCTAGAGCCCGTTGAATGATCTGGTGTGTGGGCACCTTCTTGATTCCCAATGAGAGATGAGCAGACGATCTGGAAGACGCTCTTCCTTCTCTTTGATTGCATGTCTACGGCCATGGGTGATACGAACCTCGCCAACTTGTGACGAAACCCGAAACAAGGATGATGCCTAGGACCGTTCTACAATCAGATTCGGATGGGAAACCTCGATCCAACACCTATAAAGAGATGTGAACCTTGGTATAAGGGAAGACGCCACAATCAAGGATGGAAAACTCGATTGATAAGTCAGGGGATGAACACCACAGAGAAATCTGATAAGTTCGAATAAGTTCTCAAAGAACCAAAGAGAAATTGCTCTCAATTTTTGATGAATTGTAATCTTCTATTATTTCATTAAGCTAATGACTATTTATATACAAACGAAGCACGAAATTTGGCTGTTAGAAACACCTAAGAAGCTTCCCAAAACAAGAAAAGGAAACTAAAATAACCTAATTCAATTCTGAAAATTGATTTCCTACAGTTACCCTAAAACGCACCTAACTCTCAATAAAAATGGAAAGTATCCAGATTGGCATGCAAGCCTTACAACTCAGAAATAAAACTTATAATAAATAAATAAGAAAGGTAATTTAGCTAAACTTCAACCAACCATTCTCTTTGATGAGTCAGAAATGGGTAAGTAACCTAAATTAAGATACTATTCACGCATCCTTGAGCTGGTCCTTTTCTAGAACCTTTTCTAGATTATTCTAAAGCTTGAATCATGGAAATCCAACCTTGTGGACCATGTATAATATCATCCTTGTGCCTCCAAGAATTCAACTGATACCATTGATTTGAATCAGCCCACTTAATACATGTTTGAATCTCTTGGGACGTGCTCTTGTAACTGGACTAATGAAAACTTAAATAGGATCCGCATTCCATGCTCTCGTGCTTGCCATATCCTCATCAATGGGTATCTCTCCCTCGGAGGCCATGAACGAACACGAGACTTCTCCCGCGGCGGCTCGTCACTCTCACTCTCTCTTTTTCTCTCTGTTTCACGCCAAGCACAGTTTTTGTGCATGTAGTAGGTGTGTGGCTCTTATATGTAGGCTTAGGAGAACTTTTCTCTTAAGTACTAGAGAGATGTAAACCCTAGTGGGCTTATTGGGCTCAACTGACCATCCAATTAGTATTGGGCTATGTGTGAACTAGACAGGGGACCTTATGGATCCAAATAGTCTAAGCTCCAATGGGCCAACTGCCCACAGGCATAATTAACTATTAATTATGACTGGGCCTTGTCCATTAATATTGGGGCACTCCACTATAGGCCCAATATTGCACTCCTAGACTAAATGTCATATATTTTCTGTGAAGCTAATTAGCACTTTAATTAACTTGATCCATTTAGCATATACTATACCTGCAGATATACCCCCGATGCAATGCCATACTGGTGAGGTAAAATTACCGTATTACCCCTCTAATACATATTTACCTTTGAGTTGCCATTTTTCATTTAATGGATAATGGTTGACTATGGTGTTTGTAACTGCCCTTACAAACACAGTCAAATTCACAAAGTGAATATCTGGCGCCTGGTTTTTATTATCCAAGTCCTTGAAAAAACTCAAAGTGATATTATATGCATGGTGTCCAAATCATGAAGGGCGTTCTCGTCAATTCACAAATCTTATCTTCCAAGGTACTGGAGTTCGAACCATATAATCGGAACTAGTCCTTTAGTAAGTCAAAAAGATAAAACTCATGAAAGCAAGTCCGACAATCACTAGGATTAAGGTAATCTTACAATAGTGCTAGATTAGTGAAAGATAGAATATTGAGTTACGGCACTTAACCTCAAATTCTATTTTCACTTGGTCCAGTTCAATGCACTTATAACTTTTTTATAATGCACTAGTGTTTCTATCCGAAGTCGGACACTTCGATGATTGGAGACTTCATCAATCCCGTTGAAATAGACAACACTATATTCTATGGCAAAAATAAAGTATTCCATCTTTATTTGCAGAATGTGAACTTTTAATTTAGACATAATGAAATAAAGAATTTAGTTCCCACATGTAAACACTTCACACGATCAATTCTTTATTACTCATTATTAGTCATGGAAACTTTCAGACGTTTGCATAATAGAAAACATAAACATCACATGTATATAATTGGGACATAATATGGAATTTATGAACAACAAATAGATAACACTTAAATCCAATAAACATTGTTTAAAATGCCAAACAAAGAAACTGCTTTCTAGGGCATATTCCCAATAAATATATCTTATATAAGTCAGATCTTTCTCCAGAATAGACAAGTATATAGTTTCTATTTCTCTGAAGATACTTAAAGATACACTTGACTATAACTCTATGTTCAGGTTTTGGATTGGATTAGTAACAAGTTACTATTCCAATAGCATAATAAATATGATGCTATTGTGTTAACCAAATTCTTATTGATAATTGTTATCCTTTATCATTCCCAATGATTAGTATATCATCAATATATATAAACCGGAAAAATCACTTTCCTATCCTGAATCTTTTATAGATACAAGATTCGTCTATGTATCGATCAAGTCGATAAATTCTAGACAAATACTTAAGTCCATAAATTAGATCTCTAAAGTTTTACGAACTTTGCTTTCTTGGCCTTTTTCGATGAATCCCTCTGGTTGTATTTTTTAGATACAACCATCAAGATTGCTATTCAGGAAAGTTATCTTGACGTCCATTTACTATATCTCATAATCAAGAGATACTAGTATGGAAAATAGTATATTAATAGACTTGATCATAAAAACAGAATAGACATTCTTTTTGTATATAATCCTTTTGCAACTAACTTGCCTTGAAAGTCTTTACTTTTCCGTCTATTCCTCTTTTTCTCTTATAGACTAATTTATACGTAAAAGGTTTTACCCCTCCAAGTAAATCTAAAAGATCCCAGATTTTATTAGAGTACATAGACTTTGCCTTTTGCCAGAAATCTATATCAACATCATCTATTGTCTCTTTATAGATAAAGTAATTAGATTCTAGGTTATAGGACTCTCCTATTCCCAAATATCTATCAGATTGTCTCACAATCCTCCTACTACAATGAGAGTTCAATATATGTTGATTTTCTAGTAATTTATACTTCCTAAGTGCTTAGTCTATTCTATCTTTCATAGATAGGCTGATTACATCATCAGTTAGTTCCTCAAGAAATAACTTATTTTGGGGTTAAATACTTCATATAGTTTTCTTCTAAGTAAGAGACATTTGTTCTAACAAATACTTTCTTGCTTCAGTACTGTAGAAGTAGCACCTATCTATTTCTTTTGGGTTTCCTATAAACAGATACAATTTAGATTGTTATTCCAACGTAGTTATTTTCTCTTTCAGCACGTATGCTGGATAGCCACAAATATAGATATGACATAAACTAGCTTTATGTCCTTTCTATATTTCAAAATAGTGTCTTAGGTATTGAATTAGATGGAACTTTGATAGTAGGCATATAACCATCTCTAAGACGTATCCCAAAATATTTTATAATAATGAACAATTGAACAATAACTTAATCATAGCCAAAAGTTTTCATAGTCTGTGAGATATTACTAAGAATTCTCTATAGAGATATTCAACGCTTCGATCTAATTGATGCGTCTTTATACTTTTCCTGATTGCCTTTTGGCTTCTTCTTTTATTTCTTTGAACTTTTTGAAAGAATTCATGTCGCAGTAACATTAGGTAAATATAACAAAATTTTGAATAATCATTGATAATGATATATTCAAAACCTCATTGGACTTGATTGCTTAAGGGCCCGCAGACAATAGTATGTATTAATTTTAAACATCCTTGCACTCTTAGGTCTTTTCTAACAAAGGACCTTTTAGTCATTTTACCTTTCATATAGGATTCACAGATTGATAACGGTTTGGCTTCTAACAAGTTTATATGTCTATCCATAATCAATCTTTGGATCCTATTTAGGTTAATATGACCAAAGTACAACTATGTCTTATTCTTAGTACTTACTTACTTTCTTATGATTAGATTTATCATGTTCAATCTCATCATTATTAGTGTCACATAAATGAAAATAATTTAAGTCAATAAAAATATCATTCAATGCAATTAAGAATATTATTCTTTCACAAAGAAACTTTGTCATTAAGACAAACAGAATAATATTATTTCGTCAGATATGAAACAAAAATAAAATTTCTCTTAAATACGTGACAATTTTTAATGTCCTAATTCATAAATTCATCAAATATAAATTTAAATATTTCTCATTTTCTGTACAGATACTATAGCCATTGTAGTCCTTACTCTTAGTGAACTTGCCTTCACTAAACCCCTTGGTTTCCCAGAACCCTTTGCAACAGACATGCAAACATGATTAATGATTCTTGAATCATATCCAAGATTCATTAATCATCCACTAAAATAAGTTAATGAACAATAAATTGTTATTACCTTCCAATCAAGTATTGTATAGGTGTCCCTAATAATTTTCTTTCAATATCCTTTAGTGCTATATAGGAAACATTTTTCTTTTAGCCAAGGATTAGAAAATTTAGCTACTTTAGATGTTCATTAGATTCTCATTGAGATTTAGCATAACATTGTAGTAGTTTGAATTCCTTGAATTTCATACTGTAACATATTGGACATCGCATATCAACATATATCAATGACTTTTCTAGGAATTCTTCCACTATATATATACTTTATTTTTCTTCATTAGTCTCACCAGTAAATGTGGATGAATATATAAGAGTAAAAACTCAATAACATATCAGCCATAAGCACTAACTCTAGGTTACATTAATCCAGACAGCATAGTTTAACTATATAAATTATGTATATGTGAGTACAGTGGGTAAAGGAATTAAGGACATATCTACTTGAACAAAAATAAATAATTCATATAATAGCAAACATCATGTAACAAATATTTTGAATAATTAACATAAAGTAAAATAAAATCTATAATATCCAAGTGAATCCCTAGAACTATCACTAATATTCATGGTAATTTAATTTACCATTAATTACAAGTCTCCTACGGGAAGTCATGCAATTAACAAGTCAAACTGGAACAATTTCATTTAGAAAATAAGATAAATATCTCATATCCCAAATTTCTAACTACCATTTAATTTAGTCCTCTACTTTACTAACAAGAACTCCTACGGAGGATATTAGTATTTTGAGTTGAGTGTGTAACTATTGTTTCAGTAATTACGCTTTCTATATAAGACCATCTCCTACGGATGATTGGCCTCATATAGTTTACCTAATACCTTATCCTAAGAAATTCATTTCCAGTACTACCCAGATGAAAACCCTCATATAGGAGCTCATCAAGATTCTGAGGCGAGGCTCATCCTAGTACATAATGAACTAACAATGGAGACCGTAGGTATTTTATACCTTCTCCTGCTCAATATTTTATGATTAGGGATTTAATGATTTTACCCAGTTATCTAACTTACTTAGTAACCTAAAAATAATTATGTAAGTATATTCATATTTTACATGTGAGTAGTTCTACTATCCTATATAAAATGTTACTAAAATCATAAAATTAAATACTCTATATAGAATATGCATGCAACATTATTCATATAATAATCAAGTATTGGTAGAATTTACTAAAATAGAAAAGTTAATGATTATCAATCAATCTAGCATTTATTATTATTTAATATTTGAACAATCTTTTCACAAAAGATATTATTAAATAATAACTATTAGAGACAATATTCAAGTTTAAATAATTAAGATTTTCACAAAATCTAATTTATTTAATTAAAAGATTTAATCTAAAATAAATCTCCTCGAATATTTCAAAATTCGAATTCAACTTTTGAATATAAATTTTAAATTATAAATTTAATTATCTCATAATTAAAATATCTTCACTAATTAAATTTTTAAAATTTAAAATTATCTCATAATTTTCAAATCATTATTTTAATCTCATTAAAATAAAATAGAAACTTTCTATTTAAATTTAAATTGGATAATGTAGAAATTTGCTAATTAAAATATTTACAAGATTTAAATTAGGTGTGTAGATGATTTAATCAAATTAAATCTCTATAAATATCTGTTGATTTGAATTTAACTTTTAAATTTTAAATCTTAAATTAATTATCATATAATTAATATTGATTGTCTAAAAGATTTAATCATATTAGATTATTTTTAGATTTAAATTCAACATTTGAATTTCAAATCTTTAAATTAAGTATTAGATAACTGATATAAATAATCTTTTGAAAATTTAATATTATTAAATTTTCTGAATTATTTCTTGATTTAAATTCAACATTTGAATTTCAAATCATAAATTAATTATCAAATAATTAATATAGTAATATTATTCAATCACATAAATTTAAATTTAGATTTATCTCATAATATCTAATCATAATTTTTAATCACATTAAAAATAAATAGAAAGTTCAAAATTTAGCCAAATCTGAAATTATCGTATAATTTCTAATTATCCATTTAAATCTCATTAAAGTAAACTACCAACTTTAAAGTTAAATTCAAATAGATTTGGAAAGATAATATATTCTTTCTAATTTTAATTTGAAATCTTCACAAGTTTCAAATTTAGAAGATTTAATTATTTAAATCTCTTAAAATATCTCTAAATTTGAATTCAAATCAAATTTAAATTCAAATTAACAACTAATTATCACATAAATAGTTTAATAAATATCTAACCAAATATTTGAATTTTAAAAATTTAAATATTATCACATAATATCTAATTAATAATCTCCTATTTATTTAAGTTAATTATCTCATATTTAATTTAAATAATCATTATCTGATGATGATAACTGACAAGATTCGATTTCTTTAAATAGTGGGATCTTATCTGTATTTAAATTTGAAATCAAATTTATTTAAATATGTGATCTTGATCACATTTAAATAGTCATTTAAATTTCCTTGAATCAAGTGATCTTATCCTTGATTTGAATTTATTTAAATTGAGGATCTTATCCTTAATCTAAATTTATTTAAATAGAGGATCTTATCCTTAATTTAAATCTTTTAGTAAACTAAGAATCTTATTCTTAATTTAAATCTTTCCATAAACTAAGGATCTCATCCTTAGTTTAAATTCAAATATTTAAATTTAAAAATTAGAAAATATAGGATTTTCTGATAGAATCTTATCCTATCAGATTAGTTAGTAAAATTTAAATTTAAAAAATTAGATAAGGTAAATAGTTTAAATGTCCTAAATTATCTCTAACTCGAAATTCAAATAAGGAAATTTTAAAATAGAAAATTATCTAAAATGGATAATCTGATGTCAACGGCATCGGGATGCTGATCGAAACACCAGAACGGGGAGCCACCAGGAAGACGATAGTCTCGGGGCACCACATGACCATGCATGGGACAAATCCCATGCGTCCACATGCTCGCGAAGTGCCCATGTGGCCACTATATAAGACGGCACTACATGGCCATGCATGAGACAAATCTCATGCGTCCACGTGCTCGCGAAACGCCCATGCGGCTACCATGCAAGACGGCACCTACATGGCCATGCATGGGACAAATCTCATGTGTCCACGTGCTCACAAAATGCCCATATAGCAACCATATAAGACGGCACTGCATGGCCACACATGGGTTTCATGTACTCACGAAATGCACATACAGCCACCATGCAAGACGGCACCTATACGGCTCATTGAAGCAGGGCAAAGCCCGCACGGCCACCAGAGCGAAACAAAGCCCGCACGGCCACAGGAGCGAGGCAACACCTGTGTAGCTAACGCACAGGGTGCCACCCGTGCAGCCACAGGAGCAGGGCAACACCCATGCGACTAGCACACGGGGTGCCACCCACACGGCCACGAGAGCGAGGCAACGCCCATGCAGCCAACGCATGGGGTGCCACCCGCATGGCTAGCATGCAGGGCTGCTCTAGTGTGGCCAATGCATGGGTTGCCACTCACGTGGCCAGCGAGTAGGTCTCCCCACTGTGGCAATATGGGTAGTGCGCACGACTCTTAGCGTGCACCGCCTTATACCATTTCCGAATATGAAAAATCTATAACTTAATTGTTAAACAGTTTTTCTCAAAAACTGAAACACAATTAAAGATCAAACGACTTTCTACATACAGTTGCAAGAATATAAAACATAAACACATAGAAAATCAAGAACATGCTAGAATCATAATCGAAAACGAAAAGCACATGATCATAAACTCATAGTAACATCTAATTGATTATCATTTAAACTCATTAAATCAATTAATCATCACACATAATAGAGCATACAAATAAACATGAACAAGACCAAACATAATTACAGAGATCATCATAGAAATCAAAGATCATCGAATGATAGAGAATTAACATGAATAAGATATGCTAGATCATCGAAAACTTTTGCTCTGGTACCGATTGCTGGGAATTCTAAAAAATGATTTCGAAAAACGATTTTACCGAAAATGATTTCCACAGTTTTGTAAAAAATTCAAGAGCGCAGCGGAATATGTATTTTAAAATTTTTCTTGAAACTTTACAAAACAAAAACGTAGGATCACTGATCTAGCATAAATCAATTCATGGATCTTGGTTTAGATAAAACCTAGAAGCGCTTCACAACCATTGAGCCTTCCCGTCTATTCTCTAGAGCCCGTTGAATGATTCAGTGTGTAGGCACCTTCTTGATTCCCAAGAAGAGATGAGCAGACAATCCAGAAGACGCTCTTCCTTCTCCTTGATTGCACATCTACGGCCATAGGTATCTCTCCCTCGGCGGCTATGAACGAGCTCGAGATTTATCCCTTGAAAGCTTTGCTCTCTCACTCTCTCTTTTTCTCTCTGTTTTATGCTACGCACAGTTATTGTGCATATAGTAAGCATGTGGCTACTGTGTGGAGGCTTAGGAGAACTTTTCTCTTAAGTATTAGAGAGATGTAAACCCTAATGGGCTTATTGGGCTCAAGTGACCATTCAATTAGTTATTGGGCTATGTGTGAGCTAGACAGGGGACCTTATGAATTCAAATAGTCTAAGCTCCAATGAGCCAATTACCTATAGTCATAATTAACTCTTAATTATGACTGGGCCTTGTCCATTTATATTAGGGTACTCTACTATAGGTTCAATACTGCACTCTTAGACTAAATGTCATATATTTTCTGTGAAGCTAATTAACACTTTAATTAACTTGATCTATTTAGCATATATTAAACCTGCAGATATACCCCCCGATGCAATGTCGTACTAGTGAGGTGAAATTACCGTATTACCTCTAGTACATATTTATCTTTGAGCTGTCATTTTTCATCTAATGGATAATAATTGACTACGGTATTTATAACTGCCCATACAAACACAGTCAAATTCACAAAGTGAATACCTGGCGCCTGATTTTTTATTATCCAAATCCTTAAAAAAACTCAAAGTGACATTATATGCATAGTATCCAAATCATGAAGAGCATTCTCGTCAATTCATAAATTTTATCTTCCAAGATACCGGAGTTCGAACCATATAATTGGAACTAGTTCTTTAGTAAGTCAAAAAGATGAAACTCATGAAAGCAAGTCCGACAATCGCTAGGATTAAGGTAATCTTGCAATAGTGCTAGATTAGTGAAAGATAGAATATTGAGTTACGGTACTTAATCTCAAATTCTGTTTTCACTTGGTCAAGTTCAACGCACTTAAAACTTTATTATAACATACTAGTATTTCTATCCGAATTCAGACACTTCGATGATTGGAGACTTCATCAATCCCGTTGAAATAGACAACACTACATTCTATGGCAAAGTAAAGTATTCCATCTTTATTTGCAGAATGTGAACTCTTTATTTAGACATAATGAAATAAAGAATTTAGTCTCTCATATGTGAACACTTCACATGAATAATTCTTTATGACTCATTATTAGTCATAGAAACTTTTAGACGTTTGCATAATAGAAAATATAAACATCACATGTATATAATTAGGACATAATATGGAATTTATTAAGAGATAAATAGATAACACTTAAATCCAATAAATATTGTTTAAAATGCCAACTAAAAAAACTACTTTCTAGGGTATATTTCCAACAAGAGGTTGTTCGGTATAATTAGAGATATTAATGTGGGCCGGTGCACATTCTGATGAAAAAGCACGGTACCGACCCGACCTAGGCCCACATTATATGAACCTGGGCTGTCCCGTTACATATAGTAGACCGGGCCTCAGTCATAGGTCCACGGGCCTGGCACGGCCCGACTCACATTTCTATTGGCCCACATTAGGCCCATGTTTAGTCATTATATATATAATTTTAAATATATTTCTTAATTAAAATTTTAAAAATCTTAATTAAATATTTTCATTTATATACTTTTAATGTTATTTATTTACTTATTTTTGTTTATTTTCAATTTATTCAAATTTTAAAAGAATCTGAATGGGTTTTAGGCCTATATTTGATATTTTAAAACACAGAACAATAACGAAATTAGGCTCACATTATGGCCCATATTCGGCTCACATAGGCATAGCCCACTTAGGCCCGTATAAAATATGGGTTGGGCCATGCCGATCCCCTTAATAAGAATATGGCCCAGCCCACTTTAAATCTCTAAGTATAATTGTGGCGGCCATCATGGTCAGTATGGGATTTTATAAAACAATAAAGAGCAAGCGACCATATGGTTGTTAGAGGTCGCGCAGTATAATTGTGGCGAGCATCATGGATTGCTCAGTGTTTGTATCATTGTTATTCACAGAGCGACAACAAGGGTTAATTTTCACAAATGCAGTGAGCATGAAAGTCACTCTTCCTAAAGAGAGCAATTTTGTATTCAAATCCATAATAAGCATTCCATTTGAATCCATAAACAATCTCTAAGACTTAAATAAATGTAGAAAACTCAAATTCAACAAAATTCATAATGTAAAAACAAAATTTGAAATTTCTTATAACTCATTAGGGGAACAATAGATGGCAGCAGTAGTGGAAGCTCCAACAACAATGATAGTAGAGGAGTCGATAGCGACTGTGGCACCACTAGTGACCTAAGAATCTCTTCACTACCTGTCATTTTCTCGTCACTTAGAAGAAGAAAAATGGTAGAATTGTGGTTCAGAAGATGATACATGCTGAATGTCAGAAGGAGATGGAAGAAATAAGAAGAAGAAAGTTACTCAATAAAGATGAAGGTCGCTCAATGGGCTTTGGTCCTCCTTATTTATTCTGAGTCCATAGCATCTTCTTAAGTTTTGTTTATGTTCTTTAAATTTTCTTCATCGAATGAATATTTTGTTTTATTAGTTAATTATTTATTAATGGTGCAACTTACGATTTGTTGAAATATAAAAAAAAAATTATTTTGTTAAATTTTAGTTTCTCACATTGTCGTTGCAAAGGACTGGAGAGGTATATGTCGCATTTTAGACTTAAAAATTAGTGAATGTCCTCAATTCAAAAGTTATGACTAACTGACATAATTAGATACCTCCTTGATAATAGATATCAAAACTACTCTCATCAAAAACCATGATTTTTTTAATAGATTAATGCCTATTTTTTAGTGAGATGTTTTAAATAATTTATTTTTTTTGAATGTTGATGAGTTAATAAAATTTACCACTGTTGACGGAGGTTTTGTCAACAATGAATATAGAAAATTGCGAGATGTGGCTTGTGTGTGAAAAGGGTTGATCAAGCAAAGTAAATAAGGAGACAATAATTTTATAGTGGTTCAGCCCCAAAAAAGATGAGCCTACGTCCACTGTTCTTCACTATTTTTTGGAGAATTACAAGAGTTTCTCTAAGCCTCAAGGTGAGAGCAAAGAGAGAATTAGAGAGAGAGAATTACAGAGAAAGTGTATAATGAAGTAATTATCAGAGATGACTGTAAGTTATTGTGTGTCTAAATTATGAAACTGAGCCCCCCTTTATATAGGTGAGGGTGGCTTCAGGTTTCCCAATTTTGTGAATAGGAAACTACATAATAAAATAAAATATAATATTGAGATTGGGTGACTACACAATAATGGGTAATTATCTTCTCTTCAATTAGCTAGTTGCCTTTTTTGGGATTAGGCAGGTCAACTATTTGTGGTGGTAAAAAACCACACAACAATAGCCCCCCAGCTGTTAATGCGTCCTTGACGTGTTGAAAGCTTTCTTCGATAAAATAGTTGACCGCATGCTATTATGATCAATAGTCCTCGCTCAAGTCTTCAACTGAACTTATTGCAAGTTCTCTCAGTTCTTCTTTGTTGCTGTCGATGATTGACTTGGTTGGTGCAAAGCAGCGATCAAATAGTGTGACCATACCCTTGTTGAATCTCTCTCTTATATACAGATGGATTTACCTTTTGTGAGTTTAATAAGGATCAAACTCTTAGTAAGTCGAAAAACATCGCTTCTCCAATAGCAAGAGCAAAAGTGAAGTATGCGACTGAAAAGCGATCTCATTGATCTTCCATAGAAACTTATGGAGAAGTAGGAAAATACTTAAGAACCATGTCATTGTTGATACGACTGTTTACTAGTAGAGCATTGAAGAGGCTGCGAAGTCTTTTAAAGAAGATCTTTTCTTAACCATAAATTTGAGAAAATGCTTGCATTGAAGAAGTATGCTTCTTATTCTGAAAGCCTCGATCTAGACATGATGCTTTTATGTTGAAATTTTGAAGGCGGTTAATGAAGTCGCCAAGAAACAAAATAAGGTGTGCTACCCTAAAGACGTAGTTGATGACACCTACGTCGTTGAAGAGCAGCTCGTAGTAGTTGAATTAATGAATGAGATGAACTCCTTTTATGCTTCTTAGTAGTTTAAAAGGATGTCATATTTCGAATTTTCCTGCAAAATGTTAGAAAATTCAGAAAATATTAAAAATAAATAAAAATATAAATAATACCTGATCCTTGGGTCGCATGCTTTTTAGCTGAGCTCGCACTTTCTTTAAGATATTTTGCTCCATAAAATAAGAATCGAGCTGTTCCATAGGGTAGATTCGTAGTTCGTTATTCAATTGAATAATAGGAATCATTAGACCACCTCGTATATTAATACAAATACATAATTTAACCAAGTAGTCAATCACTAAGTGACTGATCGGTACGCTATTACGATTCGAATCCAATAACTTAAACCGAGGTTTAAGTAGTAGGATGGGTTAGGTCACTTATGAAAAACAACGCGTGTGAGTGATGCAAACTTAATATTTGTTTTTCAAAAGTTCCATGTCAAAATAGGGTTTATAGCAATATATCACATCGAATAATGAATGTTTTGCTTAGTTACTTTGTTGTTCGAAGAGGGAAACTACGTAATACGACATGCTATGGCATGAAGCGAGGAGAAAATCCTAAGATTTTAAGAAATTTTAGAAATTCGGTGATCTAAAATTCCGACCCCTCTAAATGAACGTTTTGCTTAGTTCCTTAGGAAGCGAGTAGGAGATGACGATCTGATCTCACTGCTCCCCGAGTTTTATGGTGTTCGAAGACTGTTATAAAACTATAAAAGATGAACCAATAGAATGAGGCGTATCAAGATGATAAATTAAAGGAATAATGCCTTTACTGATCAACTCGAATGACGAATAATCTTCCCAGTTTTATGGTGTTGCAATAACTGCCATAAAACTCACGAGCTAGTAGTCGCATAATAGTCGATACGAGATAAAGAGACTTGAGAAAAATTACTGAAGAGCTCGTACTTAGGGAGCTCGAATATGATGGAGCTCGAATATGATGGAGCTCAAATATGGAGAGCTCAATGATCAAGTAGAGATCTTGTCGAGAACCGAGTGACGATCTTGTTGAGGTTGAAAATAATAAGGAACTCGAACATAGCGGATAGTTCGTGTAATCGAGAGCTCAATGACCCAGTGGAGATCTTGAAGATTGAAGAATCGAGTGAAGATCTCATTGGGGTCGAAGATAATGATAAGCTCGAGTATAATAGGGAGCTCGAATATGGAGATCTCAAAGACCAAATGGAGATCTTGAGAAGATCTCGTTGAGGTCGAAGATAATGAGGAGCTCGAATATGAAGATGCTCGAACATAATTGAGAGCTCGTGTAATGGAGAGCTCAATGACCGAATGGAGACCTTGAGAAGATCTCGTCGAGATCAAAGATAATAAGGAGCTCGAACATGAAGATGCTCAAACATAATTGAGAGCTCGTATAATGGAGAGCTCAATGACCGAATGGAGACCTTGAGAAGATCTCGTCGAAGTCACATAGTTGCATTCATTCAATCTTTAATCTGCAAGAGCTTGACCTTTAATCGCAGTGCGAGGTCAAAAATTGATGTCGAATTGACTCAGCTCAACCGCCCACTTGAGAAATTATCTTGACACTTCAGGCTTTTGCAAAACCTATTTCAATGGAAAGTTTGTTAAAATCTCAATGAAGCGTGTATGAAAATATGGTCGAAGCTTCCTAGATGTGATGACAAGCGTTAGTGCCAATTTCTCCATCTCCGGATATCTCGTTTCGGCATCGAGTAATCTTTTGCTTACCTAATATACAGGTCACTGTATATTTTCTTCTTCTCAAATTAATGCAGCGCTTGTCGCATACTTGGAAACGGTGAGGTATAAGTACAATTTTTCCCCCGGCTTTGGCTTCGATAAGATTGGAGGAGAACCCAAGTATTTCTTCAAATCTTGGAACGCCTGCTCGCACTTCTCGGTCCACTCAAACTTCTTCGATCCCTTCAGCACCTCGAAGAATAGTTGGCATTTTTTGGTTGATCTTGATACAAATTGACTCAGTACAGCCACTCTTCTCGCCAGGCTCTACACATCTTTTGGTTTACGAGATGACTGTATGTCAATCAATGCTTGGATTTTTTAAGGATGAGCTTTGATGCCTCACTGATTGACCATGAATCCCCAAAACTTCCCAGATCCTACACCAAACGTACACTTCTAGGGATTCAGCTTCATCTGATACTTTTGAAAAATTTTGAACATCTCGTCATAATGCTTGATGTGATCTTCAACTTTCTTCGACTTCACTAACATTTCATTAACCTAAATCTCCATCGTCCTGCCTGGTATACTGCCATAGCCATCCTTCTTTTATTAACCTTTCGATCTCATTTTTTTAAAGCGTAGTGGTTATTGGTGTGGTGTCCAATGTCGTTATGATATCGGGCATAAATATGATCTATGGGTGCATTCAGCTTGGTATAGTTGTTAAATCGTAAGGGAGCCCTTGGAATTTCCTGCTTCTTCAGTTTGGGCTACTTTTTAGTCGGTTGCTCACTCTTCCTCTTCTTCGACTTCTTGTTATTGTTGTTGGTTGTTGTGATTGCATCTTTGGCCACATCTTTTCCTCCTTCCTTCTTTCTCTTATAGAGATTCTCGCGTGAAGATTCCACTCTTAGATATCGACCAACTCTCCGATAGAAGTCTTCAAGGGTCCTGTATTCTCGCTCTAACAACTCTTCCTATAGTTTAGTCTCTGGTCACACTTCGGCCATCATTAAAGTCAGGACTCCTCCTTCAGGTGGATTGTTGACCTTTGCCAACTCTGAAGTAAAACGATTAAGGTAAGATCGTAGAGTCTCCTCTAGACCTTGTCGAATAGCAGACAAACTGATTAATGGAACAGTAAAATTCTTTGTAGCCTGAAATTATCTCAAGAATGCGGTCTGAAGTTGTTGCCAGGATGAGATTGGACCAGGCTGGAGTCCTCGAAACCACTTCTTCGCTGCTCCCGTGAGGGTTACAACAAAACATCTGCATCGCGCGAGGTCATCGACTCGATGAAGCTCTATCAGGTCGCTGAAGTGGTCCATATGGTCCTGTGGATCAATTTTCCCATCAAAAGTGTTTATGGTGGGATGTTTGAATCCAGTCGGTAATGCAGCAGCTCGCTGCTGTGGATCAGTTCTTCGCTGCTCCCGTGAGGGTTACAACAAAACATCTGCATCACGCGAGGTCATCGACTCGATGAAGCTCTATCAGGTCGCTGAAGTGGTCCATATGGTCCTGTGGATCAGTTTTCCTATCAAAAGTGTTTATGGTGGGATGTTTGAATCCAGTCGGTAATGCAGCAGCTCGAACTTCCTCGTTGAATGGCGATTGACGATATCCATCAGCGAGCTCATCGTCCCAGTCAGCAAGTACATCTAATGCGACCCTCAAATTATAAACATCGATATTTGGAAGAAAAGCATCATCTCTTACTGGTGGCAAGGGTGGCCTTTGGTCGTTATTATCACGACGTAAGGCGGGTTGATCAGGCAGGGTCTGCTGCGACCTTTGTGAAGATTCTACTGAAATAGTGCGACGAGATCGACTTTGGTCGTTGTGATGCGATATAGATCGCTCATGATTGCGTCACTGTTCCAGATGTTTCTTAGGTCTGCAGGATTTTGCCTTGGCTCCCTGTTAATCTTTTCGAAGACGCTTTTCGATTGACGATTTTGCTCGTTGCTCAGACGATCTCGATTGACGGTTGCTATCCGAGAAGGTTGTCCATGATCATGATCTGTGCTCGAACTCCCAGTACCAGATTCCTATGGCAAGTCTGCGACCTTGCCTTTTCCCTTAGAGGTGCGATCTGCATGACGCTCCTGTTGGGTACTGGGCTAATCGCAGTTCCCTGTCTCTAGGATCTAAATTCCTCTCTCAGGTCGTCGAGCAGGACGATCTCTGAGACGTTTGTGCTGCGGTGGAGTCACCATCTGTCCTTCAATAAGTCGTCGTAGAGAATCATTAATCTGATTATTGATTTGCTGAAGGTTCACCAGTGCATCCTCCATGCGATCTTATCTTTGGATAATGTTCTCTAGTGCGGTCGCGGCAGGTTGATCCTGAGCGGGATCGACTTGTGCAGCAGCAGTGCTTTGGGGTTGGTTTTGGCTAACTCCAGCGTTTCTGATAGTGTTCCTAGTGTTTGCAATTATTAAAAAAGCGAAATTGACAAACTCTTTGCTGGAATAGCCCTCTTTCTAGCGCCAATTGTTGACGGAGGTTTTGTCAACAATGAATATAGGAAATTGCGAGATGTGGCTTGTGTGTGAAAAGGGTTGATAAAGCAAAGTAAATAAGGAGACAATAATTTTATAGTAGTTCAGCCTCAAACAAGATGAGCCTACGTCCACTGTTCTTCACTATTTTCTAGAGAATTACAAGAGTTTCTCTAAGCCTCAAGGTGAGAGCAAAGAGAGAATTAGAGAGAGAGAATTACAGAGAAAGTGTATAATGAAGTAATTGTCAGAGATGACTGTCAGTTATTGTGTGTCTAAATTATGAGACTGAGCCCCCCTTTATATAGGTGAGGGTGGCTTCTGGTTTCCCAATTTTGTGAATAGGAAACTACATAATAAAATACAATATAATATTGAGATTGTGTGACTATACAATAATAGGTAATTATCTTCTCTTCAATTAGCTAGTTGTCTTTTTTAGGATTAGGCAGGTCAACTATTTGTGGTGGTAAAAAACCACACAACAACCACTATTAACAAGAAGTCACAATTAAACATTACATTTCCCTAGTATATCTTTGTATATCTTTGATATATTTTCAAATATACCAGTTTGTGCTATTAATTATTACTCTCATTAAAATCCATGATTTTTTATAGGGTTAACTACAAAAAAGAAAAAAAAAACCCTTGAAGTTTGGCTTTTCCGTAGTTTAAATTCTATGTTTTTGTTTCTATAAAAAAATACCCTCTTATTTTAAAATAAAAAAAAAACGTATAATTTTTCCACATTTTTAAAAATTTATTTCCTAATAAATTACGAATCCAGACTCAAAAAATGTAACTTATTCTTGTTTCTAAACATTTACGAAAAAATCATTTGGACTAACATAAATTAGTACAAATTTTTTGAATTTCAAAATTTGAGAGTATTTTTTTTTTTCAAAAACCAAAACATAGGATTTAAATTGCAAAAAGACCAAACTTCAATGCACTTTTTTGCAATTAACTCTTCTATATAATTTGATATCCATTTGTTAGCTAACTATTTTTTAATTTTTAGCTAACTAATTATGTTTAGGTAAGAGGTTGGTTATCCAAAAAATAATTCTTAATTTTTACAATGTTAAATTGAGGAAAAATTCATATTGATTTGTTAATCTGATAAGATATTTTTGTTATTTATGAAAATAAATATGGTATTTTGAATATTTTATCAAAATTGAATGGATATTTTTGTTATTATCTCAATTAAAAAAATAATAAATCACATTTTTTTTTTCCCTTCCTTTGTCTTTTCTCTTTTTCAAAATCCGCCTTATGCTAAAATCCTCTTAACTGATAAATGGACATCAAATTATAAAAAATATCACTTAACTATTGCGAATATCGGTGAAAGGAAGGCTAAGCAAAGCAGCGATTGCTTCTCTTTGCCATAGAGGCATTGGAATCCAAATCGTACGGCAAGATCGCCGATATCTGCGACAATCTCATGCTTCAGGCAATTTCTCTCTCTCTCTCTCTCCTAATTTCTTACTTCTCATTCTCTCACTTCCCATTATCCACGTCCGTACAGGTCGCGGCGGAGGGCGTGGCCTTTCAGGACGAGTGGCCCTACGCGATTCATCTCCTGGGTCACATTTACTCCGACGATACGTATGTTTATACACTCGATTACTCAGTTAATAATTATTTTCTTCTCTTTTTGTAATGAATGTTTGAACTTGTATTTCACCCTTTTATTTTATTTGATTTGATGTTATTCTATTTTTTTTTTATTTTTAAATTTCAAATGCTTCAAAGCTTAATCACATTATTTATTTATTTATTTTTTGATTGATAAAATGGGGTCATAGAGTTAATTGAGTTTAATTTCTTACTCTTTTTTTGTAATTTTTTTTTTCCCATTGAAATCAAAATTTTATTGTATGCTTTGTCACATACTGGTAAAAGGGTTCTGAGTGAGTTTCGATTTCAGGGTTTTGGAATGCTTACTATTATTTTATTGCAGTTTAGGGTTTTAGAATTAATGGGTTTTAGCTGTTTGAGGCTTTGTTTGAAGGATTTCATCATTGGGATTAAAACTGGAGACTGGGAAAAGGGTTCGAGTGAGTTGCTTTTTTTTTTTTTTAATTTTTAATTTTTTTTTTTAATTTTTTCAAGTCTAGGGTATTTTTATCCTTTGGAATTGGGTACACTTCCAGTAACAGTGCGAGGTTGCTGCTTGGAAAATTGGCCAGAAGTTAATGGATGTGGGACTATGGTGGCGGGCACGAGGCTACCGGTGGATTTGATTGGAGCCAGCAAGTTCAAGGTCTTGTTGCTGCTTTTTCAGGCAAGCGTTTAGTATTTACAAAATCATATCTTTTGTAATAATATATTTTAGGTACTTCATAAGAAATCGATAACAATTGCAATTCAGAAATTCCAATTCTCTATTGACTTATTCAATTTTCCGAAAATTGTTGTTATATTTGAAATGCATGACTTTGCTTGCAGTCTTTGTTTTGTTTTATTTAATTTATTTTTTTCCAGTTGTGGATTCAGGAATTTATTGACACCTATTAATCTACTTTTAAGATACGTTTTTAATCATTCGAGGCGTATTTTGTTGCGTATGATTTCGCCTGCACTATCTGATGTTTGTCAAGCTCTGGGAAACATGTACTTTATTTGTTCTCTTTTGGTAAAAAAACAAGAAAAAAAATAAAAAAGAAATTTCTGAATACTGTATACTTGTATAGATGTATTCTTGCAGGTTCCCATAGGTGTTGCACCTAGGAGCAAAAAGTTCAACTTTTTGTGTAGGAATTTAGAACTTTTTGGTAAGTTGTGTTTTGCTTAGAATAAAGTATTATAGAAATAGATGAGATGAGAAAACTATAGGCTTGTTTGGTAACCACTTATTTAAACCGTTTTTTGTTTTTTTAATCAAAAAAGTGGAAATACTTTTCAAAAGTATGTTTGGTAAAACTATTTTTGCTCTTCTTTTTTTTAAATTGACAACGAAATTTTTAAAATTTTGAAAACAAAAATTTCTTACTTTCAAAATTTTTTTAAACAATTTTGTCGAAATGCTAGTATCAAAATTCACACATATCTAAGACTCAAATCACCATTTCTCTTAACATTTTTTCTCTCATCACTATTTCTTTTGTCATTATCTCTCTAGCCTCATGTAAAAATGATATTTTTCTAAATATTTTTAAAAGTTGTATTTTTCAAAATAAAAATTTTAAAAGTGGTATTTTTCAATATATAATTGTAAAATTTGGCATTTTTTTTTCAAAAATTTCTAAAATATTTAGAAACATATCACTTTTAAAAGTTTTATTTTGAAAATTACCACCTATGAAGTTTATTTAGATAAATACCACTTTTTCTCTCTCTTATTTTCTCTTTTCTTTTTCCTTTATTACTTTCCCTTTTTGATTTTCACTTTCAAAAGTAAAAAGTACTAGTTGCCAAATATGTATTTATTTTTTTATTTTAGAAAACAAAAAGTACAACATTGTTACCAAACACATTTTTGTTTTTGAAATGCAAAAAACAAAATAAGAAAAAGTACTTTCATTTTTTTGTTTAAAAAAACAAAAAATAAAAGTGTTACCAAACAGCACCTACGTATTTGAGCAGGTTATTGAAAATCTTTTCATAGTTTTCATATTGATGAATTTTTATCCTTAAGCACTATGATGCTTCATATGTTACAACCTTGCTGGTATTGTTTCACGTGTTTGCCCTTTTTTTTTCATTTAAAATAATATTTTGTCATAGGGAATTGGACATATCATATGTATTATTTTCTTTTTTCAGTGAAGATATAGTTAATAGATACTAAATATATTTGGGTTTGCACGGTAAGTAACAAGGGGAGTGTTAATTCCACTCTCTTGTCACTTGTCTCACTGTTTGGCTTATGGACTTTACTATGTGTTACAATATTATTAGAATGTGAGATATTATTGGGGAGTCCACAAGTGAAACTGTGGGACAGGAGAGTGGAAATTAGGATGGATGTAGCACTCCTCAAGTAACAAATATGTACTTCCATTGTATAATAGTAATGAGTTTTTAAATATTTAATGATGTCTGCTTTAATATGCATTGGTTGCTTTAAACCTCTTGAGGGCTCACTGTATTTGCGCCTACTGCTATAAACTGTTTTGGAGTTATCAGATCCTCAAAGTAAAAATTGAAGTTCCTGTTTTTGGGCACATATCAGTTCATTTGTTTTCTGTAATGTACAAGTCTTAATGAGGCACCCTGATACAGGATCCATGGAGAGTGTAGAGAAACTAGAGATTATAGAAAGAGTGAGGAAATAGGAGAATAGGGTGAACCAGAAAGATGGAA
Source organism: Trema orientale (assembly GCA_002914845.1). NCBI lineage: Eukaryota > Viridiplantae > Streptophyta > Magnoliopsida > Rosales > Cannabaceae > Trema > Trema orientale. The sequence goes on from JXTC01000171.1 coordinate 137,830, forward strand.
GGGAAAAGGGAATCATAGGGGCAGAACAACACTGCAATATTTGATAATTCAAATATTCTAAAGCTGCGGTTTGTATAGTTAGGCCAGTTTAAAGGTAGCTTTTCCATTCTGAAATAGGAAGTAATTGAAGAAAAACTAAACCTAGATTAAGATAGTAAACCCTAAGGTTTTTTAGATATCCCAAAGAATCCTCAAACTCGCTTTGAGAACATGAGTTTGAAACTGGGTCGACCTCTGGACTCTACAATCTTTGGAACAATTCCTAAATGACATTATTATCTAAATGTTATGGATTATGACATGGGTTCTTCATCTTATTCATTATAATTGGATTATATGATGGTTAATTGTTATGAGTGCAAAGCATTTCCATAATGCCATCTCATTTGATGTGTTGAAGTAGAATATACTACTGCTGTTTAGTCCCTTACATCTCTGGTAAAGCAAAATCTCGTTTCTTCAAGCTGACAGTTATTGGCTCGCCTTTATGACATTCTTAGAGGAGACTAAGTATTGGACCTGGACATTTCTTGGCATCCTAATGTTAGGCAAAAGGAAATATTACGGATGCCTGCAACGGTAATGAGTGAAATAGTTCAGATGATTATGAACTGGATAGGGAAATGGTTTTTCTTGCCTTTTCTTTTTTTGGTTGATTTAGAATGAGAAATATTTCACTAAAACGAGGTGTAGTGGACTTTGTGAAAGGTATATTATTACATGGTATACTGTAGACAAGTTGTGCAATCCAAGATGTTTGACTTAGAGAGCTATTATGGAGACAGTGAGCACAAATATCAGAATAATAACATGGATAGGTCAAATGCAATTTTTGTCATATCATGTTTAATGATTTTGCTTGAATTAGTGATATTAGCCTTTCAGCCACCTCAGCGAATAGTTATTGCTGTTCGTGGTAGTTTGAGCACCTGATCAGACTTCTCGACTAATCAATCCTATTTTGCTTGTTTATACCATTTCTTGGAGGTACCCAGTCTTATGACCATTCTCTTATGTTATCCATTGCTTGGTTTACATTTACTTATGTTTGCACCTCTTTTCTAATTGCCATGCTAAATTCTGATCCTGCTATTTTCTGTTTCTCCTGAACATATAAACTACAATCCTCGATTGGCAAGGTTTTCCAAAAGTAGTGTCGGTGGGAAGCTGTAGTGTGACGATTGTTTATTTATCACTTTTTTTGCTCGTGTTCTGCCGATTATTCATTAGTTGTCATCTGAACTTTTTGCAGAGCTTTACACAAAGAAAATGTTTCAGTTGCTGCAGTTGACCTATTCTACAATAAGCATCCAAGACATTGCTCTTTTTCTAGGAATGAATGAGGAGAATGCCTCTAATTGTAAGTCTCGCTTTTCTTTTTTATATTTTTAGGAATAGAAGCCCACCGATGTCCAGAATGATGCTATTAATGTCTTTAACCTAATGCTTTCTGGGCTATTAATTTTTGATTGATACACATTTAAGAAGTACCAAAAAGAATCTTGATTAGGAAAGTATTTGCAAAAGAAGAGAGAACTCACTACATGTATGACTAGATAACATAGCCATCGTTACTTCTAGTCTCACCTGTTGTGATTATAGTAGACTGTACTCCCTTTGGTTGCTATTCCAATGGCTCATGGCTGCATCACTTTAAATCAGAAAATAATGTGCAAAGGTTGTTTATTTTACTCTAGTGGCTGTCCTGTTGAGGCCTAGATGGTCCAATCTTACTGCTTGTTGAATTAAAAGAAGATCGAAATAAAAAAATCATCATACCCTTTGTTGTTGATTTGAACAATTCACAAATGCAGCCTTTAGAAATATATGTAAATGAGTGTACATTAATGTTTATTGAACTTGCTAGTTGACTTCATATAATCACCTGTTAGCCTGTGAATTCTTCTTTGTTTTGTAGGTAAGTCAAACACTAGAAAAACACGAACTCCTAGGATTATGAAGTAGCTATGGTGGTTTTTCTTTATTTCTGCTCCTTTAATATCTTCCTTGCTACAAAATTCATAGTGATTTCTTCCCATTACTAAAGTAGAATTGTTGTAGGTCTTCTTTTGATCTCTTATACTCGGCTAACATATAAACAATGCTCTACAAAATAAAAATATATTTATTCATTGTTGGCCACTAATAATGAATCTTCAAATGGTTGTAGATTTTGGTTATTCACAAAAATCGTCATATCCTTTGTTGCCGATTTGAATAATTGACAAATGCAGCCTTTAGAAAAATGTGTAAATGTGTGTACATTAATTTTTATTAAACCTGCTAGTTGACATCATATAATCACATGTTAGCCTGTGAATTCTTCTTTGTTTTGTAAGTAACTCACACACTAGAAAAACACGAACTCCTAGGATTATGAAGTAGCTATGGTGGTTTTTATTTGTTTCTGCTCCTTTAATATCTTACTTTCTACAAAATCCATAGTGATTTCCTCCCATTATTACTTAAGTAGAATTGTTGTAGGTCTTCTTCTGATCTCTTGTACTTGGCCTTAATCAACTGATATATAAACAATGCTCTACAAATTAAAATTATATTTATTCATTGTTGGCGACCAATAACGAATATTCAAACACGTTCAAGGCCATGGTTATGGCAAATAATGCCATTTTAGGGGAGATTCCGCTTCCGGATCCAGCATGGGAAGGGGTTCTTATAGAGCACTTGCGCAAAGAATTACATGAAGCCATAAACCAAGCGTTCTTTAACACTTTGCACCATAAGAATTTCCTCCCCAATCTGTCTTCTGAGATACTTCCCGAAATCTTGGATGCCTCATAGACTGGGGTCAAGCCATAGGGTAAAATAACCTTTGCTGTGATGGTGGGAGCTGTCATTCTTGTTCTACTTCCAAATGAATCTGTAGTGCCCCTTCCATTTAACGCCATTGACTTGATGAGGGTAGTTCAGAATACAAGGTTTCATCTAAGTTGTGTGTCAAAGGAAAATCGAAGGAAAGAGCATGATTTTCTCAAATATTGGTTAATTAAAGTAAAGTCAGGCTCGTATAAGTTTAAGTGTTGGTTAATTAAAGTAAAGTCGGGCTCGATTAAGTTAAGTGAATTTCTCGCCTTTTCCACCATTGTCATTTATTTAGTTTCGAGGGTTCTGCATGCCTCAGAGGAAACACCACTCCTCTTAAACGAAAGTGAGACTAGTAGAAAGGTGCACGCAAAGGGATTTTGAAGCAAGCTGATGAATGAATGTGAAGAGCACCCTGATAAAATTATGATCGTAAATCGTTAGAGTTAGAATGCCATATAAAGATGAAGTCCCAATCATCCCTTGCCCCGGTATGGTATATCATACGAGACACTAAAAGGGTGCAACTTTAATTAAACCCCGTCCAATTGGCTGATCGCATTAGCATGGCAAGAAGAACTAAGCCAAGGAGAAGAGGCAAATGCTTTTAAGCGACATTCAAAACAGGATAATTGTTGACGGGCGCCGTGTAAGCTATCTATTTGAACAAAATGAAAGGGTGTCAAAAGGCGTCAAAGGCAGCTTTTTAGAGCATAGATTGGACTTCGAGCTTGTTGTATTAGAATTTCGTGAAAGGGCTGATTGGAAATGGTTGTACATTTTGGTATTACCTAGATACACAAAATATGGAGTATTATGTGCTTCTATTAGAGTCTCTTCCTTGATACCTCTGTCATCTGTTACAAAGAGTCTATCCTGAGATCTGATAACTCTTTCAGTAAGAAATATTGAAATCTAACTTTTTCTATGGCTCTACTACTTCTTTATGTTATATTAACTCAAGATCTTCGTCTGGCATTGCTTAATCCTGTCTAATACTGTAGGCTGTAATGTCATAGTAGATAATTTACCGGTGATTAATTTAATACCTAATATGCATAAATCTTCTTGGAGATGTTTCTCTAACTCTTGTAAACCATCAGATAACAAGATGATCTATTGTGCTGGTTCCGTATCCTCTCTGACTGGGACAAAATCCTAACAGATGAGTGGAATAAAGTAAAAGGGAAAAGGCCAACCACATTATTAGATGCCCAAAAGTTCCCTAGAGATAACTCTATTCACATATTCGACTGTTGGACGATACTCTTCCTAAATCTCTCATTCATAAAGGAAGGAAACACTATCGTCTCTTACACCACCAATGCTGAAGTCTATGGATCCAGTGAATATCAAATGGTCACCATAGGAAACTCAGAGTATCGCAAGCTTCAAAAGATACTATTCCTAAAGAATGGAATAATTCCAGATGAGGTATGGCCAAAACCAGAAGATGACGCGCCATGAGAAAAATATTCGCCAGCCTATACAGCTCAGATGGATAAGGACATGAAGCATTTTCTTACCCACAACAATAATGGACCTTCGATGCCACCAGAAGAAAATCAATCTACTGCAGACAGTACTGATCCTTTCAATTACCAAGCCTCGGTATTCTAGGATTCCCAGGACCCATATGACCAGTCTCCTTTGTCGATGTCACAGATCAATCAGGAACTCACCAGGACCATAACGTGGCAACGTGTACTATCCGGATGTGACTCCCAGAAAGAACCTCACAGCTCATCCCTCGAAGATGAGATGATTTTTAACCATATAAATCAATGGCCACAATCACGTGATTCGTCAGATAGTGACAAAGACATCATGAACTCCAGTCCCAGCCATGAGCCGGTTTTCGGATGGCAGACGCTCGACCCAGTGTTTGTCTTTTACTTTTGTGAAAAGGAGATTCCCTCTCCTTTAGTCAGTGTTTGTCTTTTATTTTTGTAAAAAGGAGATTCTCTCTCCTTTAGTCAGTGTTTGTCTTTTACTTTTTGTAAAAGGAGATTCCCCCTCCTTTAGTCTGTGTAAGAAGAGATCCTTTCTCCGAGGCAAGAGAGCTCTTTCAAGTTGTATAGATCTCCCTTCTTTGTTCAGAAGAAGGTAGAGTAAATCAGATAATAAAAAACTTGTGAGTTCTAAAAAATATTTCTTCTTTCTAAATCCATTCTCTGGGACCTCTTATTAGTTAGTAGAGAAATTACCCAATTCAAAGAAATGTTCCTAAGACTCATCAAATACTAGTATTCATTTGTGTTGTAAAGGCTCAAGTAGTATATATTAAGTTCTGAAAAAGCCAACTATCTCGTCAAAGCCAAGATGGGCTATTAGAGAAATATTGGCTCAAAGAGCTTATAATATACTACTCAGGCTAACGTTTCACAGGTGGATACTAGGAACCACAATGGTATCAGAGCCAGGTTCGCACTTAAATAGGATGGTAATTATCTGTTACTAATAGGAGTCCCAGACCTTTACCATCATGAGCAACCCTCAAATCCCTCCTGAAGCCTCCTCGTCCTCATCCAACCACCTTGTTTCTCAACTTAGTCTGATTCCTTCCCGTTCCCTTCGAAAGTCCTCTGCTTCTAAGTTAGAATATCTATACGAGCTTAACTATGTGTCGGAAGAAAGTAAGATCACCTCAGAAAATCTTCCTCTTATTAATCCATACCATGCTTTCACTAAGCCTTCATCCTCTGTCACCCCCAATCCATAAAATCTCTAATCAAACCTATCCCTCGCTCCACAAAAGAATACATCTAGTCCACTAAGTTTGACCAGTGTGAACTTCCTGCTACCAACAAAGAACTTTATGTTACCCTCCAAATTCCACCAGAATTTCCACCTCAGTGGATAGAGCAAGGTTTTAGCCATATCCATTTTGGAGCTATTCGCCTTGCGTTAACCTACCATGGTCGGAAAGATCTCCCTGTCTGTGCAAAAATCGCCCTTCTTGATACTAGAATGTTGAAATATCAACATGCTTGCATAGGTATCATCCAAACAACCCTCAATGCAGGCACATACATCGTCACATTCTACCCAAACTTCTGTATGTCATTAAAAGATAAAAGATTGCCAGATGCCCTTAAAGTCCAGTTACAGATAATAGGTGTAGAACAAGATCCTCAAGCCATGGGAGCCACCCTTCATTATCAGATGGTATATCGGGTCAAAACCATGCCTTAGACTTGGCCCTTCCAACAACATCAGATGCCTTGCTTGTCTCGGTCAACTCTCATCACGTACCAAGCTGTACACATATCCCAAGGCAGATCTCAACTGAAGAACTCAAGAAGATAATCCCTAACTCCTGGATAACAAGTTATGAACAACTACACCAACCCCAGGTGCAAGTCCAGTTGTCAGATCCCATTTTCAAAACACTGAAAGATGGAAAAACAGAGATTACCTTCAGCAAAAAAGAAGAAGTGCCAGACTACTTCACCACACAGTACATGATGTCCACCATTATCCCTGCCGCAGCAGAAAATGAATCATTCGATATAGGCGGAAACCCATGTTATACGTTCAACTCAACAGAAGGACATTGCCACTGGGACGTTTGCAATTGCAAGCTGTGTTTGGCAAATGATGAGCAAGAAGCTAAGCCCCGGACAAAAAAGACAGGTCACAAACTCAAAGAACAATATGAAGCAGGATCAAAGAAAGTGGGCCTCCTAGGACAGCCATCAGGAAAATTCGACAACATAGTCAAATATTCCTGTCCCCAAAGTATTCAACATGAGCCTCCTCTACAACCTAGCGGATGGGATGACCAAGATCAGGAAGACCAGAGTCCTCAACATATCCTGCCATGCTACAAAAGAGCGGCAAAGTGGATAAAAAAAGAAAAGAATTACGAGCAGACAAGAGCCCCAACCCAGTCAATTTTGATGATGTCTTCCTATGATAAATATTTTCCACCCCTTGGAAGCTTTACTAATGAAACAGGAACGACAACGCACTAACCAAAAGTTCTTAACTCCATCCGAGAACCAGATGGGACTACGAAGAAGATCTCACCAGCAGAGGCGGTGCTAAACTGGCAAACTGAAAACATGATTGCCCAAAATTCTGTCTTACAAAAGCTAGATCAAAAGGTCACCCAGGTGGAGAGCAAGGTTACTCAGCTAGACCAGAGATGCTCAAACTTGCAGGATCTACTGCTCAGACTACAGTCTAAGATCCAAAATACCCATGAAGAGCTCATAAATCTGATAAGGCAAGGGGCAATTCCAAAGCAGATTTTCTCAGCAAAGGAGGCAGAAATGAAGAGCCTTAAAAATCAGTATGCTGCCTTACAAGAACAATTAAGGCAGCTCCAGCAAAACACCAGTCAACACCAGAACATGGATGCGACTCCATGGATGTTTTCTACATTACCAAAAGCCTCTCAACTTTTATTCTTAACAGTACCTTCTGGAGAAGACCAAATCTTACGCCTACAAAGAATCCTTCACCAAGAAGAGGAAGCTAAACAGAAGGCAAAATCCAAAGGGAAACGAAAGGAAGCAGAGTCTTCAGTTAATCAGCCAAATGAGTATCCACCAAAATAGCTGATGGTACAAAGAAGCACATCCATGCCAAATCCATTGACAAAAACCATCCAGCAACACTATCTCCAGAACCTATCCCAAATAAAACTCCACGAAGAATTTTCTGAAGAAGATTCATCAAAAGGAGAGTGGTCTACAATAACAGAGACATCTGACAACAACAGAAACATCTGACGACAATGATGAACTTCCACAACAATTCATGACCCAGGGAACAGGAACATCAGGGACAACAAGGACTGAGCCTATTATTGAAGAATAGGAGGAAGAAACAGACTCCAATTATACAGGATCAAACCAACCACAAGTACCAAAGACATCTAAAGGAAAATTCCAGACGTTCACCCTCGACGACTTATCCCAAACCTGGCTCTGATACCATTGTGGTTCCTAGTATCCACCTGTGAAACGTTAGCCTGAGTAGTATATTATAAGCTCTTTGAGCCAATGTTTCTCTAATAGCCCATCTTGGCTTTGACGAGATAGTTGGCCTTTTCAGAACTTAATATATACTACTTGAGCCTTTATAACACAAATGAATACTAGTATTTGATGAGCCTTAGGAACATTTCTTTGAATTGGGTAATTTCTCTACTAACTAATAAGAGGTCCCCGAGAATGGATTTAGAAAGAAGGCATATTTTTTAGAACTCACAAATTTTTTATTATCTGATTTACTCTACCTTCTTCTGAACAAAAAAGGGAGATTTATACAACTTGAAAGAGCTCCCTTGCCTCAGAGAAAGGATTCTTCTTACACAGACTAAAGGAGGGAGAATCTCCTTTTACAAAAAGTAAAAGACAAACACTGACCAAAGGAGAGGGAATCTCCTTTTTACAAAAGTAAAAGACAAACACTAACTAAAGGAGAGGGAATCTCCTTTTTACAAAAGTAAAAGACAAACACTGGGCCGAGCGTCTACCATCCGAAAACCGGCTCATGCCTGGGATTGGAGTTCATGATGTCTTTGTCACTATCTGACGAATCACGTGATTGTGGCCATGGATTCATATGGTTAAAAATCATCTCATCTTCGAGGGATGAGCTGTGAGGTTCTTTCTAGGAGTCACATCCGGATAGTACACGTTGCCACGTTGTGGTCCTGGTGAGTTCCTGATTGATCTGTGACATCGATAAAGGAGACTGGTCATATGGGTCCTGGGAATCCTGGAATACCGAGGCTTGGTAATTGACAGCATCAGTACTGTCTGCAGCAGATTGATTTTCTTCTGGTGGCATCGAAGGTCCATTATTGTTGTGGGTGAGAAAATGTTTCATGTCCTTATCCATCTGAGCTGTATAGGCTGGCGAATATTTTTCCCATGGCGCGTCATCTTCTGGTTTTGGCCATACCTCATCTGGAATTATTCCATTCTTTAGGAATAGTATCTTTTGAAGCTTGCGATACTCTGGGTTTCCTATGGTGACCATTTGATGTTCACTGGATCCATAGACTTCAGCATTGGTGGTGTAAGAGACGATAGTGTTTCCTTCCTTTATGAATGAGAGATTTAGGAAGAGTATCGTCCAACAGTCGAATATGTGAATAGAGTTATCTCCAGGGAACTTTGGGGCATCTACTAATGTGGTTGGCCTTTTCCCTTTTACTTTATTCTACTCATCTGTCAGGATTTTGTCCCAGTCAGAGAGGGTATGGAACCAGCACAATAGATCTGTCTGGGCTTGATAAACCGGCCGGAATTCTTCTTTCTCTTGGTAGCTGCGGATTGTCGTTCTCATCTGATTGGTTTGGATTTCTATAGCAATTGTGTAAGAACTTGCCAGATACCAAAAGAAATGGACCAACTGTTTGGGCATGAAAAAGGTGTCCTTGAATGGTAGTAATTTTGAAAATGGGTAAACAGGATGGATACCTAAATCTTTTGCCATTGGTGGTCCAATATTTTGGATGAGACAGGATTGAAGGGCTAATGCTCTTTGAACAGCTTTTTCTTGTGACCGTCGACTCTTGATGATTTTTTGGGCATCTTTTGGGAAAGATGGTAGGAAAAGGGAGGCTTGAGAGGAGGATGCGATAGTGTATATTTGTGGTAAAACTGGGATGGCTTTGATGGTTTTGCAATTGGCTTGGGTAGGACTGTTTATATTGTCTTGAGGTGGTCTTGACAAGAAGTCTGGGATGACATTATTTTTGCCTTTGATATGCTTCACTTCGAAGGAATACTGGGAAAACCACGTGGCTAGCCGGAGAAGTTGGGCGTTCACAGGCTTATTCTGTTTGAAAGTCATCATGCCTTGGAAAGATGAGAAGTCTGTTTCCACCAGGAAGTGATGTCCAATCAAGTGGAATTCGAACTTTGTTATTCCCATCTTTACAGCTAGCTGTTCTTTGAACGTGGAGTGGTAGTGGATTTGAGAATCTTTAAAGCTGCCACTTTTGTATCCACATATTTTTCTTTTTCCTTCTTTGTCTTCTTCCAATAAGATTGCTCCCCAATGTCGGTCACTTGCATCTGTCTGCAGTACTCTTTTTCCGTCAGAGAGAATCTGGAGTGGTGGTAATGTCTGCATTTTCTTTTTCAGTCTTTTGACCGCTTCAGTCTGTTGTAGGGTCCATTGTTGGGCTCCCTTTTTGAGCATAGCAGTTAGAGGGCTGGTGAGTTTTGAGAGGTGAGGCACAAAGTCCCTCAAATAATTAACTATGCCAAGAAATTGTTGTATTTGGACCTTCGTAAGATCACTCTCCGGGAACTTTAGAAGTTCTTGGGCTATGTGGGGTTGAGCTTCATATTGGCCATCGTATAACTTCATACCCAAGAATTCTATGTTGGCCGTGCTATGACCATCTTTTTTTCTGAGAGCATTATTCCACTTTTTTCCGTGATCTCCATGAATTGGGCCAAAAGGTTATAATGGGCCTTTTCATCAGGAGAGAACAGGAGAATGTCATCAATATATATGAGGGCTTGGTTCAGAATTGGGCCATAAATGGTGATCATGGCCTTTTGGAACAAGGGGGTGTTAATTCCACTCTCTTGTGACTTGTCTCACTGTTTAGCTTATAAACTCCACTATGCTTTGTAATATTATTACAATGTGAGATATTTTTGGAGAGTCCACATGTGAAACCGTGGGACATAAGAGTGGAAATTAGGATGGATATAACACTCCTCAACTAAGAAAAATATATACTCCAATTTCATAATAGTAATAATGTCTGCTTTAATATACGTTGGTTGTTTTTAACCTCTTGAAGACTCACTGTGTTTGCGCCTACTGCTATAAACTGTTTCGGAGTTATCAGATCCCCAGAGTAACAATTGAAGCTCCTGTTTTTGGGCACATAACAGTTCATTTTCTTTCAGTAATGCGGAAGTCTTAGTGAGGCACCCTGATATAGGATCCACAGAGAGAGTATAGAATCTAGAGTTTATAGAGAGAGCGAGGAAATAGGAGAATATGGGGAACTGGAAAGGTAGGAGAGAAAAGGGAATCATGGGGGCAGAGAAATACTGCAATATTTGATAATTCCAATATTCTAAAACTGTGGTTTGTACAGTTAGGCCTGTTTAAACGTAGCTTGTCCATTCTGAAATAGGAAATAACTGAAAAAAAACACTAAACCTAGATTAAGATAGTAAGCCCTAAGTTTTTTTAAATATTCCAAAAAATCCTCAAAACTCACTTTGAGAACCTGAGTTTGAAACTGGGTCCTCCTCTGAACTCTACAATCTTTAGAACAATCCTTAAATGACATTATTATCCAAATGATATGGATTATGACCTGGGTTCTGCATCTCATTCCTTATAGTTGGATTACATGATGGTTAATTCTAATGAGTGCAAAGCATTTCCAGAATGCTATCTCATTTGATCTGTCGAAGTAGAATATACTACTGCTGTTTAGTCCTTACATCTCCGATAAAGCAAAATCTCGTCTCCTCAACCTGACAGTTATTAGCTGTGGCCTCTATGACATTCTTAGAGGAGAATAAGTATTAGACCCGGACATTTCTTGGCATCCTAATGCTAGAGCAAAAGGAAAGATTTTGGATACCTGCAACTTTAATGAGTGAAATAGTTAAGATGATTATGAACTGGATAGAGAAATGGAAATTCTTGCTTTTTTTTTTTGGGGGGGGGTGATTTAGAATGAGAAATATTTCACCAAAATGAGGTATAGTAGATTTTGCAAAAGCTATATTATTACATGCTATACTGTAGACAAGTTGTGTAATTGAGGATGTTTAACTTAGAGAGCTATTACGGAGACAGTGAGCAGAAATATCAGAATAATGACATATATAGGTCAAATGCAATTTTCTCATATCATGTTTAATAACTTGGCTTGAATTAGTATATTAGCCTTTCAGCCACCTCAGCGAATAGTTATTGCTGTCTGTGCTAGTTTGAGCACCTTATCAGACTACTTGACTAATCAATGCTAAAATTATTCCTATTTTGCTTGTTTATACCATTTCATTGGAGTACCCAATCTTGTGAGTATTCTCTTATGTTATCCATTGCTAGGTTTACATTTACTTATGTTTGTACCTCTTTTCTAATTGCCGTGCTAAATTCTGATCCTGCTATGTCCTGTTTCTCCTGAACATAAAAAAGAAACTTCAATCTTCGATTGGCAAGGTTTTCCGAAAGTAGTGTTTGTGGGAAGCTGTAGTGTGACAATTGTTTATTTATTACTTTTCTTTTTCCATTTTCTGCCGATTATTCATTAGTTGTCATCTGAACTTTTTGCAGAGCTTTACACAAGAGAAAAATGTTTCAGTTGCTGCAGTCGGCCTATCCTACAATAAGCATCCAAGACACTGCTCTCTTTCTAGGAAGGAATGAGGAGAATGCGACAAATTGTAAGTCTCGCTTTTCCTTTTTATATTTGCAGGAATAGAAGCCCGCCAGTTTCCAGAATGATTCTATTAATGTCTTTAACCTAATGCTTTCTGGGTTATTAATTTTCTAATGATACACATTTAAGAAGTACAAAAAGGAAACTTGATTAGGTAAGTATTTGCAAAAGAAGAGAGAATTTACTATATCTATGACTAGGTAACATAGCCATTGTTACTTCTAGTCTTATCCGTTGTGATTATCATAAACTGTACTCTCTCTGGTTGTGTCTCCAATGGTTCATGGCTGCATAACTTCAAATAAAAAAATAGTATACAAACGTTGTTTATTTTACTGTAGTGGCTGTTGGAGGCCTAGATGATCCAATCATACTGTTCGTTGAATTAAAAGAAGATCAAAATAAATAATCATCATATCCTATGTCACCCATTTGAATAATCCACAAATGCAGCCTTTGGAAAAATATGGAAATGTGTGTACATTACTGTTTATTAAACATGCGAGTTGAATTCATATGAATACCTGTTGGTCTGTGATAGAGCAGACCACCCCAAACAGGTAAAGAAATAGAGAAGTAAGAGGAATAGGATCTGGTCTTATTGAATTAAAGAAATAGAAAGTAATTACAATGCTTAGCCAGGAGTTTGAGAACCTGGTTTTCTCCCGAAGAGCAGAGCTCTCTTCTCACAATACTCATACGAGCAGTCAATACCCCATCAGGTCATGACTCAGCAACTGAGCAATTTCCAACTTGGCAGCCCATGTCACTTGCTAACATCACCACAATTCTTCCTCCAAGCATACGTGAATCGTATTGGAGGCTAATCAGCCTGTTAACTCTTCTTAGATTTGTATAAGTAATATTTTGACACTAGAAACAAAATCCTAGGTTTTGAAGTAGCTATTGTGGTTTTTCTTTATTTCTGCTCCTTTAATATTTTCCTTAGCAGCAGAGAATGCTGTTCTTTTGGAGGACTGCCCTTATTCGAGTGAGACACTCCTTTTTCATGTCCCAAAAGTGGCTTATATCCTATTAGGTTTATGGATGGAATGGAACTTGGCCTTGGTTTAGAACTAGCAGTCTGCAATCTGCAATCTGCATTATGTTCAACTTTCTTTTTTCATTGTAATGTGGCTAAAGATAATTTGACCGTTAACGCAGATATAATACAACCAAGTTGGATTTTGGATCCCACTTCCCAAATGCTTAATGTAAAGAAGCAGCAAATTGTGAAAGAGCAGAAACTAAACCCCAGTAAATTGCAGAACTTAACGGAATATGTTCTCTACCTAGAGCATTGACTGGGAGATTTTAAGACTCGAGCTATTGTTGCTGTATTTCCAAACTGGCAAATTAGTTTATTAGTTGGGAAGATGCTTTGTTACATGTTGGATTTTCTTTAGTTTGAAAACTTTGTGGTATATATTTAGCATCTTTTACTTGATACTGTTATTTTATCATATCTTATGTAAAATCCTGGAAGTGATTTAATTGGTTCCTATTGTTTTAATAGTTTAATTTTTTCTTTTCTTTTGTTTTTGTTTTTGTTTTGTTTATTTGTTTGGGCTATAAATGAAAGTATCAGCATTAACCAAAAGTAAAAGTAGCTAGTACATTAACACGAAGTTCCATAACTACACCAGCTCATGAATCCTCAAAAATGCAATATAAGAATTTCCACTAAAGAGGTGTACAAGATTAGGACTCTTCCATTTCTCATTTAATTTTAAAGGCCTCTCTAGTTTTGATTTATAGGGCCTGTAAATCATGCCTGAAAAAAAAAAGGAGAAGGAAAAAAAAAAAGTGCAGTCAGGTTTTATCGATGTAACAAGATCATAATGGATTATGGTATTGGGACTGAAGCGGCTTGAGCACCCTAAGCCAATAATTTTAGACGTATTATGACCTTGGCAGAGGAAGAATTATTTGTTGCATTAGAGGCAACCTATGAAATAAAAATTTGGCTTTGACCTCTTGACCACTTAAGTCAATTACCTAACTATTATCCAAATTAACAGTCAAGGATCTTGCTTTTGAAAAGTACAAGCTGAATGGGTCTTATATGGTATAGACATCAGTTGAGTTCAGCTGCATTTAGATACAAGAAAAGGACATGAATAGGATTAACTTCGCCTGAAATGACTTTTTTATGCATTTTTTTCAAAAATGACAATTTTAAGAGTGTCAAGGATGTCTTGACCTATGGTCAAGAATCTGATTATGAAACAGTTATAAATGATATTTTTTTCATAGTCAAGAAGCTTTTGACCTATGGTCAAGAAGTCATTGATACTCTTAAAAATATCATTTTTTTTTAAAAAAAGCACGAAATAAAGTCATTTTGGTTTAAATTAGTCCTGCTTATGTAGGACTAATTTGGGCTAAAATGAGTTTTTTTTGTATATTTTCTTAAAAATGACATTTTTAGAATTGTCAAGAAAGTTTTGAACTATAGTCAAGAACTTCTTGACTATGAAAAACTCCTAAAAATATTGAAAATATTGATTTTTACATGGTCAAGAAGATCTTGACCATGAGTTAAGACGTCATTGACACTCCTAAAAATATCATTTTCAAAAAAGTTTACAAAAAAATCATTTTGGCCCAAGTTAGTCCTACCTATATCATTTTCTCCTTGATTTAAGGATTTATTCTAGAGCAGTGCTATTTAACCTATTTAGATTCTTAGCGCAGGTTATGTGGCCTCTTGTGATAGGTAATATAAGCTTTTTTGTCAGGTGATTAATGATTTTTACTTGTGGGTCTTACTCTTAAAGAAAAGTCATACCAGCTCGTGAAATAATCTCGCTTGGGATAAAAAGCTTTATTCTTTATTCTAGGATAGACCAAAAAACACAACACCATTCGTAGCGAATGTTTTTTAGTTATCGGGTTTGCATATTATTTGATAATGTCGTTATGACATGAATAAGCGAGCGTTTCATGAGATGCACATTACCAGTTGGTGTAACTGTTCATTAACATAGAAGTTTCGATTCAAGATCTAAGAACTCTACTTACACACATGCTAAAAATTTAACATTTATATTAAGCTTTGTTAGAAGTAACACGTAAACTATCTTTAGTAAGAGCAAAAGAAAACAAGGAGGAATAAGAGAATTAATGGAGAAAGAAATTTAATAAAAGTGTGATCTCTCAAGTTGTTTGGTTGATTGGAAAACAAAAAGAGATATCAAAAAAGAAAAAAATTGGCCAATCTGTTCAACGAGTGATCATGAGTAGAAAAATATGTATAATGGGTCTAAAACACTTTTATCCATGCCATTTACTTTCCCACCATAAATTAATTCCACCGAAGGATAATGAGTGATCATGAGTGCATGGTGAGCTTGCTGACACGGATAATGTTATCCTAACTTTTTTTTTTCCCTGAAATCATAAATATATCCTTTTTTTTTTTGAGGGGGAATATTATATCCTTTTATTGTTGAAACATTATTAATGAATTTTTAGTATTAATTACTTGTCATTTGAGGATATAATTTTTTTTTTTGTCAGGCTTTCTTTTACGATACCATATTTCAAATTATATGCTTCTCGGCAGGCATATGAATTCCTGAGAAATAATAATAATAATAATAATAATAATAATAATAATAATGTAGGCAAATAAGAAAATGGTGAACGTAATTAGTGATGGCAATTTCGATCCGATCGTCATATGAATCTATGATTTATTAAAAAAATTTAAATGGCAAAGTCTATGATAAGATCCACCATACTATCCAAAAGTCAAAACTAAAAGCCATAATTATTCCAAAATGCGAAGATCAATAAATGCCAATACGGTTTTTTTTTTTTTTTATCCATATGAGTGTCTTATTTATATATAAATGTGTCCAAGAAACTATAAAAATTTCCACTTAAAACAACTCACTACCGTCTTTCTTCCCCAATTTCTTTCTTTGCCAACAAAAAGTTTTCTGAAAATCTCTTTATAATCATATCAAACATTTCAAATAAAATTTAGTTGTTTAATTAATAACATTCACTATCCACCTATATATAAATATTTTTGGTATCTTCCTACCCAGTAGACCAGTACCATCTCCCAAGCCTACGTACCGCTCTCCACCACATTGAATCTGTTAGTGTTTTTGCCCTAAGAGTAAAATATAAACAATAATTTGCTATTAAATAAATATAGTTGATTTTGTTCTATTTGTTTGCATATATTATTTATGATAATATATATAAATATCATGAAAATTCCGTGATTATAAATGTAACTTTAAACTTAGTATTTATAAAAGTTATACATACAAGAAGATTAAGTTTAAGGGATATAATCTAAATTAGTCCGTAATTAATTATTAAAGTTTGGATCTTTAATTTAAAAAATTATTAGTACGGTTCATTGTCATTGAGAATGGAATAGTCCTATCTGGGCTGTTTATGTAGCGATATTAAATGAAGGTACTTTATATAATGAGATTATATAGGACTGGACCAGATAAATTTGAATGTCTGATAATATCCGTTACAGAACAGAATATTCAAAATTTATCAACCGATGATCATATATGGAACGATCTTAATCCTGAGTAATTAATAGACTCCTGTTTATATTTTTATGTCTCTTGATGTATTCGGTAACATCTGTGTTTATACCAGACCAAATCCTTGTATGTTGGAGACATGATAATATAGATAGCTGGGAATATTGATTAACAATATGGAATCTATTTCTTCCTAAAGGAAGTTAGAAAAATGATTCCCTTGAGTAATGATTTGGTACTTGAACGATAGAGCGCTCAATTCATGATTTGATCACGAATTTTTTGTTCATTAGAAAATCATGGGAACTCAAGGATAAAGAAGTAATTAGAGAGGATAACGGATTACAAGCCTAACTCTGTTTATGAATCATTTATGGAGGATTATTCTGTATGTAATGGTTATATCAATGGACAAAATTTATGATTACTTTGAGTAATGTATACTGTAACTTTTAAGAGTGCAGTTCCAGCTTTTTAGTGGAATAACACTGGAACTAATAAATTCGATAATTTAGTTAAAAAGTTTAATTAATTATCAAATTTATTGGAGCTTGAAATTACAAGTCCAAGGTCCCTGAACCACCTCTGTTAACGCTGTATTGAACATGTTATATAGTCACTTTCTTGTATTAATAATTAATTTAGAATTATTGAATTCTAATTAATTATGTCACACTAAAGTTAATGTTACACATTTAATTATTTTATGTGTCACATTATAATAAATAATAAATGTTATTATTCTTGTCTATTTAATTTTTTGTTGCTATTTTAAATAATAGGATTATTTAAAAAGTAACAAACAGTGTGTCCAACCACACTCTATTGGACGTGTAACACAGAGATATTTTCTTTGTGTTACACGAATAAGCATAAAATATAATATGATTATTTTATGTTATTTTCTATTTAGAAAATTATGATTTACCAAATAAATTAATTTCATTATTTTATAATTTGATTATTTGAATTGTTTGGATAAAACAAAATAGGACATTTTTTTTGAAACATTAGCTTGTGTAAGACAAGCTTTACACATTACTTTGGAAAAATAATTCAGGAATTTTTTTTCCTTTAAACGTGTTAAGGTTCATATAAAAAATTGTTTTATTTTGTTTCCAAATTAAAAATATATGGAATTAACTATATAATTAAATAGATAGATGGAGAGGTATTTCACTTTAATATGAAACTATATTACACGTTAAAATCCTTTAGCTTATGCGTGTAAACTATATCATGATGAAAGGAATTTTATTTTCCTATTTGAGTAAAATATGTTGTCTTTTACATATTTTTAAATTGTTTAAAATTTAATTGGAAACTATTTTACACGTTAAAGAGTATAGAAAAGTCCTCTCACTCTTCTGTACGTGTTTTGATAACATCTTTAATAAGATAAAATTATTTTTCCTATTTAAGATGATATGGCATTAATTTGCCAATTTATCAATTTAGAAAATAGTGTTATGCGTGTAAATGATTTGGAAAAATAAAGAAATTTTTTTTTGGGGAATTACACGTTAAAAGAATTAGACAGACTCATATTTTTTAAGAGAGGTCTGTAACGTGAAATTTTTTTTTTGAGAAAACCTTTTTTTTTTTAACGTGTGGTTCTTGTTTTTATTTTTCCTCTGGTCTTCATCTTCTTGCTATTTCATGTATTGAAACCTATAGTAAGAATTCTAAAAGTGTGAGAAGATAACAAGAGTGTGATTATTAAGAGCCCACTCTCCAGTTCTTTGGTGTCGAGGCTAGGAGAGGAAGATCGTGGTCTCACAGCTGGGTAAAGTAAAACCTCATCATCAAGTGAAGAACTTCCAATACAGAAAGGTTAGAGTGTTCTTACTTTTCTTTAAAAATAGTTTTTATTCTATGTATTAAAACAACAAAACCATATTGATCCTAAGCTCTCTTTTGTGTGTGTAAAAATTTTGATTGTCACGCACACCACCTTTCGCTGCACCATATGATGGTTTCCTACCGAATCCTCTCTAAGCATCTTATCCTCATATTAATCTAATACCTTTTACTTTGATTTTATTGGACGTTTAAACATATCATCACCGCCAAACTTTAAAATTTACTAATTTGCTAAAATACCCTTTTTCACTTGATATTTAGCTAGCTAGAACTCGCTCCAGGTTAAAATTATCTGTTCTGTCTAACTTTTTTTTTTTTCCGAGTTAAAAAAGTTAAATACTCATCTGTTGATGTTTAAGTTCAAATTCCCACCCTTTATAATAATAATAATAGTATAAAAACTTATTAAAACGAAAATAAAAAACCTAGTTTTCCGATCAAGAAGAAATAACAAGGAAAACTTCTTCTAGGTATGACATTAATTTAGGTTAGCCAAAACAACTGGAAAGTTCTAGATACTTATATTTATACACATTCATCTATATATATACATACACCTCAAATTGTCATCTTTTTGGATTCACAAATTTACAATAGAAAGATCAAAGAGGCTTAGTGAAGCTATAGATTTCATACAAAGACCTAAACCTCATGTGCTTCCTCGGCCCAAAGCCGACGATGGCCGTTTGATCATGATCATCGTCCTCTCGGGAGAAATTGCAATACTCCTTGGAAGCAGTACTAATCAGATCCTGTTCGCCTTGTTGTTCTGCTTGATTAGTTGATCCGGATTCGGCGACGACGACACCGTCGTCGGTGTCGTTGTTGTTGTTGATGTTGTCGTTTTTACAGCTGCTGCTGCCGTTGTCCGAGTCGCCGCTGAGTTGGATGAGTTGCTCGGCCGCGTCGATTTCGGACTCGGAGAAAGCCGGCGGGTTCTTCCTCTTCTTCTTATTATTCTTATTCTTATTCTTATTGGTTATCTTCTTGGCTTTGCATGGCGAGGTGGTGGTAATTAGTTCCTTAGCCATGGTTGTTTTGCCCGTTGAGGAAGTATGATAGGGAGAGAAGAGGAGAGGAGAGGAGAGGGAAAAAGTACGGGGCTAAGTTAGCTTATATAGAACGAAATAGTTTAGATTATTTTTTATTAAAAAATTAAGAAACAAATAACCTTTTAGTATTTGACTTACTTTCCATCCACGTTACAACAATGTTGCTTGGTGTATGCTATTGATATACTATTATTTTTTCGCATAAGGAAAAACTGTCTATTATTCTTTTAAGGACTAAAAAGATGTCATTTCAACAAAAAAACGATGTAAAAATCCCTCTCTCTTTTTTTTTATACACGTTTTCTCTCTCAAAATAGAAGCTCCACCGCGCCTCTCACAGAGGCCGAAAAGAGAGCGTCTCCTTTTTCGGCCTCTCCTCTTCCTCCTCCTCCTCCTCCTCCTCCTCCTACTCTCTGACCTCTTGCACGGATGAGAGATTTTTTCAATTTTTTTTTTTTTAGTTTTCTAATAAGTCCATATCTAGATTTGGTTTGTAGTACCACTTTTTATGTAGATTTTAAATCTGTTTATCATATCTTG
Source organism: Trema orientale (assembly GCA_002914845.1). Taxonomy (NCBI): domain Eukaryota; kingdom Viridiplantae; phylum Streptophyta; class Magnoliopsida; order Rosales; family Cannabaceae; genus Trema; species Trema orientale. The sequence continues at coordinate 158,022 of JXTC01000171.1, forward strand.
AATTTAAGATCTTTTTCTTTGATTTAGATTTGTTAGGCGGATGAGTTGTTTTTCTTTTCAACGGCCATGGATCTCAATTGGTATTAGAATCAAATAATCTATCTCACCTAGGACACAGTCTAGGAGCAGGTATTGAAGGTAATAGTTTGCTGATGGCCCTTGTTATCTTCTTCTCTTAGAGAATTATAGTAACCTACAAATCTTAATGTTATTGTGCATGTGATGAACTTATTGTTTCATTTCTTTGAGGAGTTTGAAATTATAATCCTTATGCTTGTGCTATAATCGAAAGACTTTTGCTTCGAGTAATGATATTTCTTTGAGGAGCCAGTTTTTATCAATAAAAAAAAAGATCTCATTCATCCACTTGGAAAATATCAACTCGTTAGCCGCTTTTCTCTCCATTAATAAAAAATTCTAATTAAAAATATTAAGGCGCACAACTATAAAATGTTCGTTTAAACTCTAACTTAGAGATGTTACAATAACCTCTAACATTGATTTTTCGTTTTAAAAGAAAAAAGTAACGTTTAAGAAGTATTTAAGAGGAATACGTTTCAAACAAAAAAAAAAAATGTATGAGGAATATGTTACAATATCACATCAAAAGGACTTATATTAAAATAAAAAGGCGGCTTTATAGTTCCTTTGTACATATTATCTTTATCTTAATATATATATATTTCTTTCGAATTAATAAGCCCGAGCAAAAAGCCAAATGTTAACTCCATAAAATTGGAGTTATCTTGTGCTAATTTACCTTAAGTTTTGCTATGTTCTTGTTTAAATTAAGTTGTTTCAATTGCTTTCTTGTTGTTTTGATATTTTATTTGTTTGTGTTAATAAGAGAATGAAATAAAAGTGTTTGATACAAAATGAGATGAATTTGTGCTTCACAAATAGGTTTTTTAAACCATTAGAATTGAAGTTGAATCCAATATAGTCGTAACGCAATAAAAATAAGGTAAATCGTAGCTCAAACGAAGAAATGGCGCACCCGGGAAGCCGAGGCGCTAAACCAGCAGAAAAGTGGTGCCGCAATGCCAAAAATATCGTCACGGTGCCACCTCCAGCATCATGGGTCAATAATTGACAGCCGAGATCAACTTTTTGAAGATCCGAAGGACTAGATTCAGCCTCCCTTAGGTTTGCACGAGCCACCTCTTTAAAACCCTATCTTTGGGGTTGAAAGAGATAGGTTGGGATAGAAAGAAAGAGAGAGAGGCAACCATGGAAGGAGGAGAAGAAGAAAAAGAAGAAGAAAAAGAAAATATACTCCAAACCTCTATTTCTTGATTTCCTCTACAACATCAACACCATTCGTTGTTTATACCATCTTTTCTTCATTTTCTTGTACGTTTTTCTTTGTATTTTTCATATTTAGAGAGTAGTATAGTTGAGAGCAAATCCTAGAGAGGATTCAATAGAGTAAGAACTAACCTTGGAGGAGGAGCTTGACAATCTCCATGAACACCGTCAAGCTTTTCTAAGGGGGAATTCTTTAACTTTTCTCTCTTTGATTTTATTTTTCTTGAATTCATTGGATTATAATGTTATTGTTCTCAATTTATATTATGAATTAAATCTTTCTTTGTCTAGTTTTACTATGTGAACTAACCTAGTATCTTTTGTTTTTTATTTCTCTCTTCTTTAATTAATCTAATCTATTTCTGAGTTATTTTTTTTATCTTATACTTATTGTATCTATTTAATTAATCACTAAATAGATTGTTGAGTAAAACCTTTATGAACTTGGGAAGGAGAATTTAGGTTTGGACATAGGTAGAATAATATAAGATCACCTAATGTGTGGTGAGTTTGCATAGGATAAGAATATACCTATGTGATTTGTGCAACCTTTGTGTGAGAATAACTAAACTTAATGAATCTAGTCAATTTATGTTAGAAGTAACATATTAGCTTGTCTAGGTGTTTTCACTTATATCTTGGAAAGGTGTTTGTGAATACATTTGAATTCTCGGTTGATAACTCTAGTGGATTAATTAATGTAAGAAGGAAATTAGAATTTTGTATGTTTAAAGAATGGTTGGAGAATTAGTAAACTTAGACATTTTTCTTATTGCTTACTTTCATTTATTTTACATGATAGTTTAGCTTTCTTTATTTTATTTTCTTACAATCAAATTACGTTTGTTTGGATAAAGTTAAGATTGACTAATTTTAATACTTTGTATTAACTTAGAAATCAATCTTAGTGGGTTTGACACTCTAACTCCTAAATATATATTACTTGTGACCGTGTGCACTTGCAAGGGAGTGTGTGAGTATAATTTATAGTTGCACATTCTAACCAATACCAAACAAGGAGAATAACCATCACATCCTAACTATATTGTCTTACTTCCTTTTTTTTTTTTTTTTGAATGAATGAATTAGCCCGAGCAAAAGGTCAAACAAGGGGAAGAAGAACCACATTTTAACTATGTTGGCACCTGACTGAAAAGCACAAACATTAATATTATTAAAAAATGAAACAAAAAATAAAAAGTAATAACCAACGTCAAAAATTACAAGAAAACATTCCGCAAAAAAAGTAAAAAAAATATAACCACACCAGTATGCCTTATTAAAACTTATCTAGATAAAACCCTAAAGAAGAAAAATCTAGACAGAAAAAAAAGTACATAGCCACCCAATTAGCTTTAAAAGTAACAATAATCCAAGATAGATGAAATATCATGAATCAAGAAAGAAGAACAGAGGTCTAGGGTTGAAGACCACCAATTCGGCTCTTGACACCCAATAGCTTTCGTGAAGAGAGCATCTACAAAAGAGTTCCCTTCGTGAATAATGAATTGAGAAACTTGAAAACTCATCTTAGACAGTAGCGTGCCAACCAAAGCAAGGAACTTACTGACTATGGAAATGAAGTAAATTGATGATATACGCGGAATTACTTTCAAGCCAAAGGCGATGCCATTCCTTCTTTCAAGCATAGTCGATGGCATACATAGTAGCAAGCAACTTCGCTCAAAAGCAAAACAAGTTCCTGCAGAGAAAGCAAAACACCCCTTGACAAAGTCTCAATAGTTTCGGAAAATACCCCCACAATTCACAAGAACATGACTACCATTAACTGTCCCATCCGTATATACTTTCACCTAACTAGGCAACTAAGGAAACCAAATAATAGGAATAATTTTTGGAGCTCTTCTAGGATGACAAGTGATAGGTGTTAATTTTACATCTAACTAATACTTATTTTTCATACTACTTTGTTAGTTTTTATGCTTATCTAAAGCTAATTTGCTTTTCTTTTGTGTGTGTGTGCATATGTTTTTTTTTTAGGTATTTTGGAGGTAAAGAAGTGAAAAGGAGCTGAAATCGGGCTGAAATAGGCTAAAAATCCAAGTGCTGAGCTGAAAAGTGGTAAAAATCTAAAAACCAAGCTAAAAAGTGGCATTTTACGAAAACCGAGAATTTGTCGGAGAATAGGTACTGCGACGCTTGAACTCCAGAGCCACAATGCCAAGAATTGAGAAAGTGACATTTTTTAGGTTTTTGACCTCTCTAACTTTGAGAAATTATTCAAGCACGATTCTAGAACCTCCTACACTATAAAAGGACCTCTCTGACTTAGAAATATTCATTCTTAAACACATAATAACACCTTAGTGGCTAGAGAGAGAAAGAATCAGGCCGAGAGTGTATGCCAGAGCCGTCTACAGCATTTCTTCTTCTTTTTTCTTCTTTTTCTCCTTTGTTTATTAATTCTAGTATGATGTTCTTATTGTTCATTTTTAAATACATGTTAGCTAAGTTCTAAGTTAGGTTAAGGATGATTTCAGAGTCCTAAACAAGATTGTTATTTAACTTTTCAGATTTTATATGTTACATCAATTATTTATATCAAGAGTTGATTATGTTCTTCTATGTTCAATTGATCTATGAGTTATATCTTGATTTGTTAAGGACGCCTACTAGATGAACATGGCATGATTTTACTGTTAGGGTTTGAATTAGGCATTTGTTATTTTTGAATCCATTAGTAGTGAATCTATGGTTAGTATGCTCGTTTAAAGTATTGATTATAGTGAAGAACATAAACTAGGTTAGGAATCCTTGTTTAAGTGATTATTACCTAAATCAATCTACTTTATTTGCATAAAGCTTCTATTGGGTAATTTTAGAGCATTTGCTTAGGTTATTTAATAGGAAGACATTGTCTATAACGTTTGTCTAGATAACATACAATCTAAAGAAAGAACGAGATAGTTGCGTGTTTGTGGACTATTTACGGTTGATAGCTGAATATAGAATTAGGGGTTAAATTAACATGATTATTTAGTGGTGGAGAATGAAACCTTAACTAGTTTATTTTATTTTATTTGCGTTTTATTTATTTTTAGTTTTATTTAATCTTCAATCTTCCTTCACTATAGGATTAGTAGTAACTTAGTTAGATCAATTTCTCATAAGACCGACTCCTTACTAATCACTATACTAGGTAATATTAGGATTCTCCTAAGCTTTTCTAAATAGAGATATGAAGGTAGTTAATTTGGCTATTTAACGACACACCAACAAGAAACTTTGAAATTCTTTATAATACGAAGATCTTCCATAGCATTAGACATGAAGCCAGTTTGCAAAAAGTTAGCTTCCCTGATTGAAAGCCAAATAGAGATAAGTGAATGATGAAAAGCAATATGGGTTGACTCAAAACCGGTTTGATTACGAGCATATCAAATAGCCCAAAGAGCATAAAAGATAGCCTCTTCCAAAGATCAGCTAATTGTGGACTAAAAATACATATAAAAAAGAAAGTAAGTAATATCCTAGTATAAATCAAATGAACATGTGGAAGGTATATAAGAATAATACCAAATGAACTTACTCCAATTAGGAACCGTCCCATTGCGACGCAAGAAATTATAAGAATCATGGCAAGTGACTTCACCAGAGTTCAAATATGTCCAAACAAGAAAATCAAACAATTTCCTTTGCAACAATAGCGGATTCAATTAGTTTTGAAATGTCAGGAAAAGAGTCCGAAATGAATCCAGTCATTATAATAAAGATTCGAAACTAAGGCTTTATAATTTCTATTCTGCTCAGGAGGAATCTAAAATATATTAATAAGAGTATTGCCTACTAGTTATTACGCCAAAACTTTACTCGCGAGTCCTTCTCTCCATCTTATTTCTAAAATCACAATCTTAATTAAAATTTTGTTACTTTTTTTATGCCTAAGTTTTCGTAAAGTCTCCATTAATCTAATTTTCTCTATTCTCTTCCATATCTCTGTCATGATTTTTTTACTCGTATTCATTACTCCTCTTCTTACTTTTCTTCTCTTTTGTTCTTTGCATCCCTCTTCCAATAAATTTAAGCTTTTTTAGTTGAAATGAGAGGCAGTGCATGTACGTGTAAGCATCCCAATTTTTTTTTTTCATTTTATTACTTTTTATGTTAATAAATTAATTTAGACATTAGATATATTATTAATCTTCTTGGCTGAATATGTTAACTGCAAACATTTATAATTGAATAATAAAGTAAAAAAAAGAAAATAAAAAAAATACTAATTTTATATCTAACTAACTAAAGATTTTTCAAGGTATGCCAATACCCTTTTTCAAGGTATCATAATAATATATCCTAAACTAATTGTTTTGTATAAGTCCAATATATCAAATATAGCCATAATAGCTTATGGCCAATATGTTAATGGCCTAACACATTTTCTCTTATTGTTCATAAAGAGAAAGTGGCCAATTTCTTTTTAAGGGAAAAAACTTTCATTAATAGTAAGAGAATAGTACAATGCCCATAAAAAGATTTTTGATTATAAAGCAGACAACCATAAAAAACTGGTAAAAGTTTTTGGAGCAAAAATGCACATTGGGATTTTGGCGAAATCGACCCGTGAGGAGAGGATTTATACAGATCACCGTTGATGTGTACTTTGTTAGAGCTCTATACTTCATCAGTTGGCATTATGACCCTCCATTCAGTATCTATTGTGGGTGTCTCTTGCTTCTCCTCAGAAAACTATAGGAGGTCAAATACTACCTTACACACACTCCAAATCTGAACAGATTGTTGATTCATGCTTTGTATCATCAATCGTATACTCATATTTTGAAGCTAGCAAACATATGATTAAGAAACTAATAATCTACTTGAGTATGTAGCAATCTAAATTGAAAGAATCACAAGACATTCAAGATGGATTATGAAGAAGAGCTTAAAGGCAAAATTCAAGAATACAAGACTTAGACTAACAAAGGTTAATTACTTAGTTCTTGTACTTGAATACTTGTTTACATATAATATGATCTTAATGGCTCAAATTTTTCATAAAATAGGAAATTTTCAAGCCGATGCAGTCAAACTAATTTATCTTCAATTAAAGTTTGAAAATTTTTTGACACAAACTTTTAAATAGATTTATGAATTTCTATAGTATCCATATTTCATATAAATCAATTTTATGAAGTCACAATTTTAAAAAGAATCAAAAAAGACTTGAAATAAAATCAAAACATACTCTCTGATATTTTCGACAGACCGATTCCTGATTTTTGGTCTACCGATTCCGTGCTGAATTTTTAACAGATTTTCAAATTCGGCCTATACTTTCAACAGCTTGTATTTTCGGTCGACCGAAAATGCACTTTCGGTCTACCAAAAATGATAGAATGTCTGTCAAACGGTCTAAAACAACTAGTTTTCATTCAAGTCTATAAATAGAAACTTTTCTATCACTTAAAACAACTTTTGAACATCTTTACATTGCTTGTATCATATCTTCAAATTGTTCTAATCAATTTTTATGATTCAAACTTTCAAATTCACTGTTTCACAAAAATTATTTGAGCCAAACTAGATCATATCTTGTGTTCACATTTATTCTCTCTAAGTTTATCTTGTATCAATTATCTTCATTAGAGAAGGATTCTAGTTGAGTGATTCAACAAAAACTAAATTGTAAATTGTGAGGTGAGATTGACACCAGATTTATAAATAACCTAGTTTAGGTGAGATTGACATCGGAGTCTAAACAATCTGAGTTAGGCATGATAGAGCCGGATTCAAGGTCACTATAAAGGCGTGACTGTGCCTAAGGAGAAATCACTCGTTGTGTACAAGGGTCGGTCAAGTCCATTCTCTTGATCCGATAGTGGATAGCTCAAAGCGGGTTGCCAAGAGCTGGGGACGTAGACAAACCGTCGTATTTATTGAAGCTCGTAAAAATAGTATTTGCATTTCTCTATTCTTTTCTCTTTAATTTATTTACCTTAAGCTTGTGCATACTACTTATTTATTTTTACTTGATATTGTTATTACTTGCATAATTTACTTACTTGTTTTGAAAAGTTTACGAAAGTTTTTAAAACCCTATTCACCTCTCTTTTCTTAAGTTAGCTATTCTTGGGCTAACAATTAGTATTAGAGTTTGGTGTCAATTTTTTAAAACTTAACCATTTTTGAGATAGCTAGCTCAAATAACTTTTCTTTTCAATATAAGGGGTTGTCACTTTCTAAACAATTATTTTTCAATAGAAGTAATTTTAACTATTGGAGAAACCGGATGGATACTTATCTTAGGTATATTGATTTTAATTTATAGTATATTGTCACTAAAGGTTCATTGAAAATAATAAAAATTGTTGATGGAAGAGAAGTAGAAAAAGACATAGAGGAATATGATGAAAAAGATAAAATCATTTTCACGAAAAATGGAAGAGCTAGAAATATTCTTATGTGAAGTTTAGATAGGAATATATATAATAATATTAAGAAGGCTAGAGATGCTCATGAACTATAGAATATGTTAGAATTCTCTTATCAAGAAACTAGCTCCATGAAAGAAACTAGAATTAATATTTTTACTAAAAACTATGAGTTACTCAAAATGGAAAAGGATAAATCTATTTCTCAAATGTTTACTAAATTCACTACTATTATTAACTCTCTTGGTGCTCTAGGAAAAATCTTTCCAAATAGTGAGTTTGTGAGCAAAATCCTTAGAAGCCTATATAGAAGAAAGGTGGTAGCTATTCAAGAAGCAAAAGACCTTAGCAAACTTCCTCTTGAAAAACTTATGGGATCCCTCATGGCCTATGAAATTCTTATGAAGGAAACAAATGAAGATGAAGGAGAGGAGAAGAAAAAGAAAGGAATCACTGCCCCTTGCAAGAAAGTAATGAGGAAGAAGAAGAATTTGCGGTTAGTGAGCTAGAAGACATTGCCCTACTTACTAAAAGGTACAAGAAGTACTTAAACTTTAAAAAGAAGAACTTCAAGAAGAACACCAAAGGCAATGATTATCGAGAGAAGAAAGTAAAAGATGATCCCATTACTTGCTTTGAATGCAAAAAACCAGGACACATGAAGAACGAATGTCTCTTAAGAAGAAAAATGAAGAAGAAGGTAATAAAGGCCACTTGGGATGATAGTGATGAAGAAGAATCTAATGAAGAAGAACAAGAAGAAATTGCCAATATGTGTTTCATGGCAATAGAAAATAAGGTAAGCTCTCTTGAACCTAAAATTGAATTTCTTGATGATAGTGATACTAGTAGTGAAAACGATAGTGATTGTAATTTATCATATGAAAGTTTATTGAGTGATTTCAATGATTTACACAAAAACAATGAAAAACTCATTTTCAAGAACAATGCTCTCAAAAAGGAAATTTTTAGCTTGTCTAAAATAGTTGAGGAGTTTACAAAAGAAAAGGAAGTAAAATTACCTTATTATAATTGTGAGCTTTTGTCAAAAAAAAAAAATACTTCCTTGAATTACAAAATTTTCGATTTGACTAAAATTGTCTACAAATTTACAAATAAAAAGAAAAATTTTGACATGATACTTGATGGGCAAAAAAGTGTTTTTGACAAAGGAGGCATCGGGTATAAATCTTCCATAAAATAAAAATACCTCAAAAACTATTTTGTAAAAGCTAGTACAAGTGATACAAAGCACACTTGCACTTATTGCAATCAAGATAGACACACTAATTTTTCATGCTTTGTAAAGAAAAATGCATATTTTTGTGAAAAACTAGCTTGGATACTAAAAAAATCGAGAACTAACACTCAAGGACCCAAATTAGTATGGTACTAAAAATCAAAGTTTGATTCTTACTAGTAGGTACAAAAGAAGAAGAACTTTTGGTTCTTAGATAGTGGTTGCTTCAAACACATAACCGGAGACTACTCTTTGCTTTCATAATTCACAAAAAGAAATGGAGGACATGTTACTTTTGGAGACAAGGCCAAAGACAAAATTTTGGGTATAGATAACATTGGTACTACTTCCTCACCCATTATAGAAAATGTTTTGCTTGTTGATCGTCTTAAACACAATTTGCTTAGTATAAGTCAACTTTGTGATAAAGGCTATCAAGTTATTTTTGAGTCTTCCAAATGCTTAATTGAGGATACTTGTTCAAAAGAAATCATTTTTGAAGGAGAAAGAAAAGATAAAGTGTATACTGTTGATATTGAAAAATACTTTAGTCAAGACAAATATTTTTCGATTTTAAAAGATGATTCTTGGCTTTAGTATAGAAGACTTGGGCATGCTAGCATTAATACTATTTCTAAACTTTCAAAGAAAAACTTTGTAAGTGGTTTATCTAGTTTACTTTTTGGAAAAGACAAAGTTTGTGATGCATATCAATTTGGAAAATAAGTAAAAAGCTCTTTTAAATCCAAAAATATTATTACTACTTCTAGACTCTTGCAACTACTTCACATGGATTTATTTGGACTATCAAGAGTAGCTAGTCTTAGTGGAAAATATTATGCTTTTGTGATAGTTGATGATTTTTCAAGATTAACTTGGGTTCTATTTATTACTCATAGAAACGATGTTTATTACTCATAGTTGTAAGAAGGTACAAAATGAAAAAAGCTATACCATCATATCTATTAAAAATGATCATGGTGGTGAGTTTAAAAATGATGAAATGGAAACTTTTTGCTACAAAAATAGTTTTCATCATAATTTTTCAGCTCCTAGAACTCCACAACAAAATGGAGTAGTAGAAAGAAAGAATAGAACCCTACAAGAAATGGCAAGAAGCATGCTAAATGAAGATAGTTTGCCAAAATATTTCTAAGCCGAAATAGTAAGTACCGCTTGTCATATTGTGAATAGAGTTATGATAAGGCCAATTTTGAACAAGACACCTTATGAGCTTTGCAAAGTTAGAAAACCTAACATTGGCTATTTTAAAGTTTTTGGTTGCAAATGTTTTATTTTGAATTCTAAAGATAATTTAGGCAAATTTGATTCAAAATCCGATGTTGGTATTTTTCTTGGATATTCTACTACTAGTAAGACTTATAGAGTTTTCAATAAAAGAACATTGGTAGTAGAAGAATCTATACATTTTATTTTTAATGAGTCTAATGCTCTCCCTGAGGAGAGAAAAATAGATGATGATGAAATTATAGGTATGAAACCAAGCTTGAATGAGCTAAGTGTAAATAAGAAAACAAATAGAGAGAAGGACATCCAACTACAATAAGATCTTAAGGAAGAAAAGGAAAGCGACAACGGTAACACTCTCTCTTCCTCAAGATTTAAAATTCAACTATGCTCGTCCTAAAGACCAAATTCTAGGTGACTCCTTACAAGGAGTCAAGACTAGAGTATCATGTAGAAATATTTATAATAACATGGCTTTTATCTCTCAAATTGAACCAAAAAGTTTTAAAGATGTCGAAAAGGATGAATTATGGATTTTAGTCATGCAAAAAGAATTAAATCAATTTGAAAGGAGTGATGTATGAAAATTAGTTCTAAGACCTAAGGATCAATCGGTTATTGGAACTAAATAGGTCTTTAGAAATAAAGTAGATGAGTATGGGGTGATTGTGAGAAACCAAGCTAGATTAGTAGCTCAAGGTTTCAATCAAGAAGAAGGTATCGATTATAAAAAAACCTTTGCACCTGTAGCAAGATTAGAATCCATAAGGATGCTCTTAGCATTTGCATATCATAAGGATTTTATCCTATATCAAATGGATGTTAAGAGTGAATTTCTAAATGGATACATTTCAGAAGAAGTATATGTAGTCCAACCCCCTGGTTTTCAAAATCATATGTATCCAGATTTATGGCTTAAAGCAAGCTCCTAGAGCTTGGCATGATAAATTGAGTAAATTCTTGATTCTAAATGGTTTTACTATGGGAAAAGCTGATACTACTCTTTTTATGAAAAGAAAAAAGGGAGAGATGATTATAGTTCAAATTTATGTTGATGATATTATATTTGGTGCTACTAATGTTTCTCTGTGTAAAGAATTCTCTAAGTGTATGCACAATGAGTTTGAAATGAGCATGATGGGAGAACTCAATTTCTTCCTTGGCCTCTAAATCAAACAAAGCAAAGAAGGAATATTCATCAAGCTTGACAAAGATGAAGATGGTAAAGTAGTGGATATCACTACATATCGAGGTATGATCAGATCACTTCTTTACCTAACGGCTAGTAGACCGGATATAATATTTAGTATTTGTTTATTTGCTAGATTTCAATCTAATCCTAAGGAATCACATCTTAGTGCAACAAAATGTATTTTGAAATATTTGCATAGTACTATGAACCTAGGATTATGGTTTCCAAAAGGTACACACTTTAATATTACTAATTTTTCGGATGCGGATTTTGTCAGTTGTTAAACTGACCGCAAGAGCATTAGTAGTACTTGTCACTTTCTTGGTTATTCACTTGTATCTTGGTTTAGCAAGAAACAAAATTCTGTTGTTCTTTCTACTACCGAAGCCGAATATATCTCTGATGATAGTTGTTGTGCTCAAATTCTATGGATGAAACAAACACTAATAGATTTTGGAATGAATTTCAATCGTGTGCCTATTAAATGTGATAATACTAGTGCTATCAATTTGTCCAAAAATCTAATTTTGCATTCACGTGCTAAGCATATTGATATTAGACATTATTTTCTTCGTCATCATATGCAAAAAGGTGACATTATGCTTAAATTTGTTTGCATAGAAAAATAACTAGCTGATATTTTCACTGAACCTCTTAGCGAGGATCGTTTTTGCATGATTCGTAGAGAACTTGGCATGATTGATCATAATGAGCTTCATTGATTTTTTTTTTTCTTTTGTTTAAATGCCATTTGATTTTCTTTCTATGATCACTAAATTGTTGATTTTTCAATGGTTTCATTATTGATTTAATCGTTTCCATATTTTTGAACTGATTTTTCTTGAAAAACTACGAAAACAGAGTTTTCGGTAGACCGAAAAAACTGTCCTGCAAATGACAGTTTCTCTGCCATTTTTGGCAGACCGAAAATATACTGAAAACTCGTAGACCTGCAAGTATTTAACCCGTTCTGACATTTTTTCTCTCACTTTTCTCACTCTCTCTACCAAAAACCCTTTATCTCTTACCCTAAAACTCTCTCTTCTCATTCCTACTCAATTTTCTCTCTAGATTACTCAATTTTCTTCTATCCAGAATCAATCTTATCGCTTTTTCTCTCTTATTCATTGATTTGCATACTCTTTTAGCATCAAAATCAGATTTTTCATCTTCTACAACCCTAGAATATGAAATTCCCTTGTGTTTGTATTTTCTCTTATCATCTTTTGTCCAATGGCTCCTAGAAGGGAAAACCCAAGGCGTAAAGGCAAGGAAATCCGAGCAGAGGAGTCTGAACAATGCACCAAAACGAGGTTTGATATTTCTCTTTTAGAATCACCTGCTCTTATGTCTAGATATAAAAAAATTTTCTCTAAGAAAAGTATTGTTTGGGATAGAACCTTCAATTTTAGAGACTTAGCCTTTGTCAATTTCCTAGTGTATATGTAAAATATAGGTTGACTGAATTCTGCTCCATTAGGGAGACAGGATATTCTAGATTAGTTAGAGGTTTCTATACCTGTGCCAACATCTCTAGGGGACAACATGCTATCTATGGTTCCCTTAAGGGAATTGGTTTTGAAGTCACTGAACAACTCCTAGCAGACCTCTTTCATCTACCTCTAGGTGGTTATAAGTTCCCTGTAACCAACTCCTAGTCTATGCTTGACGATTTTGATCCTTAACAAGCTCTACTTATTGTCTGCTCTCCTGATAGCTTTCAGCCTAAGTCCTGTGCCACTGACCTTACTCTAAAGGCTAGAATTCTATTCCAATTTGTATCTCAAAACATGATTCCTCGAGGTGGTCATAGGGATGCACCTACCTTTTGTGACCTTGGCTTTGTTGATTCCATTCTTATTGGAAAAAAAATTAAACCTGCCATATTTTATCATTCATGAGATGATTAATACCATAGAGAATAGGAGATCCTCTCTTCCTTATGATTTTCTCCTCACTCATATCTTTCAACACTTCAATATCCCACTATTTGATGAAGCAGAACGTAAACTATGGACTACTGATGTTGAAATCAATAAGAAGACTTTCAATCTGATGGGATTCAATTTTCTCAACAACGAATGGGTCGCCAAAACCAAACAAGGATATGATCAAAGTATGGGAGCTCAACAAGAAGCTGGTGGTAGTCATCCTGCACAGCTGTTCAAGGAGCTAATGAAGTTATTACTGAGGGTACTCATGCTGAAGAGGCACCTACACAAGGTTTTGACTTTCATGAAGCCTTCAACAGTCTCTCAGAACGCATCAATACTATCTACATTACACCGAGCATCTACATGACACCGAGCTTGAATATTTCCAGATTGTTTCAGCCGACATCAACTCAGTCCGTCGACACCAAGAGCGTCAATTTCAGATTATACAAGATCAACAGGATGAGATGATGAGGATATTGCGGTCTTTCTTAAGGCGATTTCCTTCTCCATAGATTTTTTTTTTAAATTTTAAATCTCTTGAACTTTTATTTCTTTGGTTGTACTCTTATTTCCTTGTTGGCTTATTGTATGAACTCTTTACTTTTTTGAATTGGATATTTTATTTCACATTGCTATATTTGATTTATCCTTCTTCCTTGTGGACTTTTGATGATATCAAAAGGGGGAGAAGAACGTGCTTTGATTTGTTGATTGTGCTAATTGATATCAAACTTGGTCATTTTTTTTTTTCAAATATAATTGGTATCTATTGGCATAAGTTTTTCAAAATATGCACCCTTTAAATCTAAGGAGGAGTTTAAATTCTTTCTGTTAAGTATATTTTGAGGGGGAGCATTCAAGAGATTAGTAAGGACACTGTTACGTTATAATGCATATACGTAAAATAACCACAAGTGCACGGATCATAATCAAGTAATTAAGTTGTAAATATAGAGTTGTCGATCCCACGAGGAATTGTATGTTAAATTATCGTTAATTACTGGAATTTTCGTGACTTAACTTTATCTAGGCAACAAAACTAAGTGAATTTATACTTAAATAAATACAAAAATATAAATATAAATATAAATATAAAATAAGGAAACTCAATGCATAAATGTACTAGGAGATTGAATTCAACTAACTATCAACTATGTTTTTTGATCACCAATTGCATTCTAATCAATTATTCCTAGTTTATAAGTAAAGAACCCGAAGATATTTCTACTCCCTCTCTCGAGTGCCGAATGAAATCATTCCTAAATCCTGGTTCCAATATCTCTATTCCAAACCTAAAAATTAAGAATTCATTACGTTCAATGGTTCTTTGATCATGGTTTCAAAGAAATTATAGGTTCTCTCAAACTCTACAAGTCCTAGGTTATACTATCCTATGGTTGTTTCTAAAATTCTTTTTCTCAAGTGCCAAATTCTAGAAACCAAATCATCCAACTAGTAGCTAATTAGTTGAGAAGCATTAAGCATAGAATAGCATAAACAAATTCAAGAACAATATTAAAAAACATATCGGAAATCAAGACTTTGAATCAAAGTTTAAGTTACATGAAACCCCAAGCATATAACAATTAATTCAACATAGGAGAATCCAATACTAATCTCAATAAGAATTTCATATACCAAACATATTCAATAATCAAGAGTCATACAAAATTCAAATAAGACTAGGGTGAGAATGACGATGAGAAAAACTCTTTTGTGGAGGTAGAACTTCAAGCTTCAATTCTTCAGGCAACTCTCTCAAGCTTCCTCTCCAAATTTTAGCTCCAAAGCTCTCCTCTCTGTATGAATTTTAAGCTCTCAAGTGTACGTCTTCTCTCCAACTCTCCATGCTAGAAATGGAGGCTTAAGGATGTATTTAAGGGGCTCCAAGATGACCTAGGCTGGGTGGAATATCAAACATTCGATCAGATGGCATTAATGGTCCAGATTGGCTCTAAAAACTTGCTAAAAATGCGCTTCAAGATGCTCGGTAGCACCGCGGTGCTTCCTGGCCAACACTTCAGTGCTCTAGCCTCTGGACTCTAGCTTCTGGAAGTCTGATTTTCAGGCATTGCTACAGCGCTACTTTTACAATGCTACGGCGCTCTCAGCTCTGGAATTAAGTACGACAGCTTTTCTTCCCAGGGGTACCGTTTCTTCATTTTAGTTCCGTTTTACCTGATTTTTATTGCATTGTGTTCGTATCGGATTCAATTTCATTAAAAGGTTGAAATACCTATATTTGGTACCAATTTATCTTGATTCTTATTTATTTATAAGAACTACAAAAAAAAATAAAAGCACATCAAACCAATATAAATACTTGAGAATTTATAATTACTTCTTGTTTTAGCTTGGAGATAATAAGTTACACTACTAAAAAATGAGCCTTTCAAGGCGCTTTATAAGTGCCTTTAAATGGCTATTACGGCGCCTGCTAAAGTACCGTGTATCCGGGTACCATAATAGACCCTGGATACCACGGCGCCTATTAGGCGCCATGGTAGACCTACCACGATACCCGGTAAATAAAAATTTCTAACACAACAATACAAAAAATAAGTAGATGAGTAAATTAACATAGTAAAACTACTTAACATAATAATTTGATCGTGATCATATACAATTTAATCATTGGTTTTCTAAGTTAAACTAATATAATCATCAAATACTATATAGTTTAAATGATAAAAAAAAAAAGAACCTCAAATTACAAATTGTATTAGTTCATCCACCCACTATTCACGAACTCCATTTATATCATATTTTGTGTAGAATATTTTTCCATTAAACTACAAATTCAAATACTTTATTTGTTATAAAGTGATAGAAATTAAAAAAGGAAGAAGAGGAAAGCAATCTATTAAACTCTAAATTGAAAGAGAACTATTAAAACATATACAAGTTAAATACCATTGTAGAAAATGATCTAACATTGTCTTGTTCAATGATTTCTCTCATAAATTTACATATGCAAAGTTTACATTCAATACTTGCCGGTTGTCTCCGACATTATACATGAAATCAGAAAAAATAACTAGTTTTAATTAATTTTATACCCAACAAGTATTTTTTATCTAAGTTTAGTACCTTTAATTGCTTATATACTAGACATTTTGTCTTCCTTGTTTCATTTTCTCCTCATTATATGTATTGAATATACTTTGAATTGAAACAAACATAAAAAATAAAATATTAGGAAAAACAATTATAACTAAAAATTTTATAAGAAAACTAAACTATAACCAAATAACTACTAGAAAGCTTACTCGATCATCGTTAAATCAATTTCCTTACAGAAACTTAAGTTTAGAATATCTAGAAATTATGCATAATCTTTGAGTGGATAAATGACAAGCAACATCCAACGTTCTCTAATCATACAATGATTATTCATAATCCAGCAATTAACTTTATATCCAAAGTGATTGGTATATGACTTAGTTAAGTCCAAAATCTTACCCATGATTCTAAGGTATAATTAGAAATTGATTATCATTCTCCATGGATAATATCCGGTTTGCTAAATTTATAGCACGATCCACACATGGACCACTTTCTGTGCCAACTACACTTGGATCTATAAACATATACATATCATGATGGTCATATTGTATCATCATACAGTATAAATGCTTATAAGTACAAAATCAAATATTAATAAAGTATTATATTATATAGTTGTGTATATATCAAGTACTCTATATATGAAGTAAGTAAACTTCTTATCTAATGTACAATGTAATAGGCACAACCCCAATCATTTTTATTATGCAAAATTGAGTTATGCCTTCTTTGAACATGGACATATCAAATGCTTCTCCAAATACTTCTTTAGCAAAGGAAATATTAACAACCACACTTTTATGTACTTCTACAATGCTATTCAATAGTAATTTTATTAAAGCTGGTGCACCATCAATTTTAAATTGTGCTTGTATAATAGATTCTACTTTCTTTCTTGGCGGATGCACTCTTTCTAGTGTTTGAGGTGGTTGTGGTTGTGAAGACTCATCTTCACCATAATTTTTCATTTCAACAATTACCTGTAAAGGAACTAATAATATTGCTTATTGTGGTTCAACTCTTAATTATAGCAACTATATGTCAAGTAGCATTTTCTAACTTAAGAAGAGGGTGAGCATGATTATTGATTAATAAATTGGGAAGATGAACCCCATGCAACTTCTCTTAACTGGAGTATGTCTTTTCATTAATTTAATCAAAAGTTTGGAATATGGTTCTCTCCTTTATGCTCTCCTATGATCAAAAGTTTAGAATATATGGGTCAATAAAAACTATGATTAACCAAAGAAGAAATATGATGTAAGTTAAATTATAATTCACACAAAAATTATACACTAACTCCTACTCTCTTAGGCATTTTATCAAACATATAATATCCATAATTTCTAAGCAATCAAAACTAATACTCTCTTAGGCAATTTATCAAATACATACTATGCATAATATCTAAATAATCAAACTAATACTTTCTTATATATTTTATTAAATACATACTATGCATAACATCTAAACAATCAAACTAATAATCTCTAAAGCATTTTATCAAACACGTATTATGCATAATTTTTAAACAATCAAACTAATATTCTCTTAAGCATTTCATCAAACATATATTATGCAAAATTTCTAAACAATCAAACTAATACTCCCTTAGGCATTTTATCAAACACATACTATGCATAACATATCTTCAATTCCAAATTAGTAGAATTTAAGGGAAAAAAGCCTTTCCATCCAAATTTTTGCAACTAAATGAACTTAAATATAACTTGAAATATGAAATTTATACACAAAATCATAGTTACAACAATGGGTAAGCTATTTTTAGTGAAACATTTGAGTTTAAAAAGTTAGAGATACCTTATTCGCTAGAAAAATGGTGTATGGATAGTTGTTGGCATGGCAAGGACTGCTGGAGAATATGGGATGACAGAGAGAGATCATCGCGTGATCTGAGCTGAAAAAAAAAAAGCATTATTGCTCTCGGGTTCGATTAAGCAAGGGACACTATACTAGGTCCCTATCTCGGTACCTTTAGGGTGCCAAGAAACAGCTACCACGACACCTACTAGGCACCATGAAAGGGATGTTTAGGTGCCATTATATTACATACTCTACCACAACTACGTGTTTTTCATGGCACCCAGTGGGCACCGTGGTTGGTCGCACACATACCACGGCGTGCCCGTACACACGCCATGATAGGCTATTTTTTTAGTCATATTAGTTTTCCTTAATATGAAATTAATACTCAGGAAAAATCGTATGTGCACCAAGATGACTTAGGGACACATGGGTAAAAATGTGACGTAATTAAGTCATAAAATCTAGAGTCAATGACATTAAAATAAGTATGACTATGATGTTAATAATATACTTACTTAATATAGTTGACCTTGCTTAGGTCAACCATAGCCCAAAATTAATCCAAAAATAATTTTGTAACACCAAAGTTAGGATCATGATATATTTGGAGGGCTAGGATTAGAAAACAAAACAATCAAAGGTGAGGAAAACACAAGAGATCAAAGGTAGAGATTGAGTAGACAAAACCAATCCAAGGATGGAGATGAGATAGAGGTTAAAAAGAAAAAAAGGACAAAACAAAAAGATAAGAGTTAGGGGACATTTTACCCTAGGGAGGTGGTGACTTTAGTCTTCAAATATTCAAAAGAGAGAAACTAGAATGGAATACAAAATATAAACAATAATAGTAGGTAGAAGTTGCATGGCCTAAAGGAGGAATTGTGAAAGTGATATGTTATAGGATGCCTTCCATATATGAATTATAAAGAAACTATTCATTTGGTACTTGAAGACTCAATACTCACTCCCTCTCCTTACTTGACCAAAATCCTATCCCTATTTCTCTCTGTCTGTCTCTCTCTTTTTCTCTCTCCCTCAATTGGCTAAAATCCTATCCCTATTTCTCTCTCTCCCCCTCTCTCTCCGAAAGAAAGAACAAAATTTAAAGAAAAAAATTTCTTCTACCTCTCCTTCTTCCATACCCTAAAAGCCATAGTCCACTTTCCATCTTCCTTTACTTTTTCCCTAAGATTCTAGAGTCTAAGAACACTTACCAAGAAAAGAGAACACCTAGTTTGGTGATAGAAGACGAAGGAAGAAGAAATAAAAGTTCTTGGAAAAGTAGGTTATACAAACCTATTCTTGGTTTACTATGATTTTTGGTTCTAGATTATTGGGTGTCTAACTTTATTATATTGACCTCTAGTAAATTGTTGATACTTGGAAAGTTTCTCAAATACTATAAAAAGAGAAGATCCAGGCTTGGAAGCTAAATATTTCCCTACCATACTTGTTATATTTTTAACCAAAATACCATATTTTGGTATTATTATTACACAAAATGCATATACGTAAAATAACCGCAAGTGTACGGGTCATAAACAAGTAATAAAGTGATAAGTATAGAGTTGTCGATCCCATGAGAAATTGGATATTAAATTATCGTTAAGTACCAGAATTTTTGTGACCTAACTTTATCTAGACAACCAAATTAAATGAATTTGAAACTAAATAAATAAAAATATAAATATAAATACAAAACTAAAATAAAGAAACTCTATGTACAAATATACTAGGGGATAGAGTTCACCGAACTATTAACTATGTCTTTGGATCACCAATTTTATTTTAATCAATTATTCTTAGTTTATAAGCCAAGAACCCGATTAATTTCTACTCTCTCTCTCGAGTGCCGAGTGAAATCATTCCTAAATTTTCGATTCCAATATCTTTATTCTAAATCAAGAAACCAGAAATTTATTATACTCAATAGCTCTTTGATTATAACTTCAAAAGAATTATAGGTTCTCTCAAACTCTACAAGTCCTAGGTTATACTATCCGATGGTTGTTTTTAAAATTCTTTTTCTCAAGTGAGGAATTCTAGAAACCAAATCATCTAACTAGTAGCTAATTAGCTGAGAAACATTAAGCATAGAATAACATAAATAAATTCAAGAATAATATCAAAAAAACATATTAGAAATCAAGACATAGAATCAAAGTTTAAGTTACATCATGCCCAAAGCATATAATAATTAATTCAACATAGGAGAATCCAATACTAATCTCAACAAGAATTTCATATATCCAAATCTGTTTAATAATCAAGCATAATACGAAATTCAAATAAGACTAGGGTGAGAAAGAGAATGAGAAAAATTCTTTGGTAGAGATAGAACTTCAAGCCTTCAATCTTTTTAAGCCACTCTCTCAACCATTCTCTCCAAGAATTTGAGCTCTAAGCTCCTTCCTCTTTAGAAATTTTGCGCTCTCTTTGTTGTCTTTCCTCTCCAACTCACCACACTTGCTATGAAGGCTTAAGTGTGTATAAGAGGCTCCAAAATGACATAAGATAGAGGGAATTTGGACCATTCGATCAGATACAATCAATGGCTGAGATTTCACTTAAAATCTCGCTAAAAATGCGTTTCCGGATGTGACAAAGCACCGCAGCGCTCCCTGGCAAGCGCCGCGGCACTCGCGGCTCTGGAAAACTTTCTTCCAGAGAGCGTCATGGCACTCCTTAGCCAGTGTCGAGGTGCTCCAAGTTCTGAAAAATCAGCACGACATCTTTCTTCCTGGGTGCGCTATTTCGCCATTTGGGTTCGAGTTCATGGACTGCCACTTACATGTAAGTCTGAAACTAATACAAGAGCAATTGCTAGTAGAATTGGAAATGTGCTAGAAGTTGATGTTGATGATGGTAAGGGTTATTCTTTCAATTACATGAGAGCTAGAATTGATGTTGATGTTGATAATCCTTTACCTGTTGGGTTCTTTCGTAAACTTGAATCTAGCAAAGTTGTTTGGGTAGGATTTCGCTTTGAAAGACTAGCAGGGCTTTGCTACAAATATGGGTTATTTGGTCACTTGTCAAGGAATTGTAAGGAGTTAGAAGACCATCATATTGAAACACGAAGAATTTGGAGCTTTCGTAAAGGCTTATGGTCCTTGGCCAAGGGCTGAGGCAAACGAAAAATTAACCATAGCTTATCTGAATGCTGGACAATCTTCAAAAGCTGAAGGAGTTAAGTTGACCCTGGAAAACAACATGGAGATGACTACTCTAGTGGTTAGTGAGCAACCGGGAAAGGATAATAACCCAAAGATTAGGCAACTTGTCAGTTCAATGAATTCTTTAGGAAGTCTTAAATGCATCCAAGTGTCCAAAACTTTTTCTGGAGTAGATATACCAGCGAATGAACAAAATAGCCATCAATTTGCCATAGAGAAGAATGCTAAGAGACCAGTTTGTGCACAAAACAGTTCAAACCTGGGTTGTACCACTATTATGTCGAAGCAAGTGGAATGCAGTGGTGTTGAATCCAGTTCCCTCAACATCCAAAAGGCTGAGGAGGCAGGCCTAACCATGCCCCTGGCCTCATCATGAGTTGCCTTTCATGGAATTTTTGGGGCCTTGCTATTGGCTCCAGCAAAGAGAGCCCTGAGGGCTCTTAACAGGAAGTTTAACCCAGACTGTATTTTTTCGATGGAGACAAAATGTTCTGCAGAAAATATGGGTCAAATAATTATTGAGTTGGATTTTTTCGGTTCTTGTATTGTTGAAGGAACTAGTACAGCAGGTAGAATTTGTTTGTTCTGGTGCAAGGGCACCCAGCTTGATATTATTCATTCTTCTAAAACCTTGATTGTTGCGATGATAGTTGATATTTCAATAGGTTACAAGTGGTTACTATGCTGTGGTCATTGCCTGTCATCGAAAGCTGGAAAATCTTCATTTTGGGTAGCTACTAGAGAGGTGGTACAGGAATTTGATGGAGACTCGGTTATCATTGGAGACTTTAATAAGGTGATTGAGTAATTTGAAAAGGAAAGAGGAAGACTTTTCAGAAGTAACAAAAGGAACTGGTTGGGAGATTTTTTTTGTTTGATTTTAGTGCTATTGATTTAGGATTTACAGGGAACTCATTTACATAAAACAATAGACCGGATGGTACACATATCAGAGAATGTATTGATCGAGCAATTTGTAGCACACGGTGGAAACTTCTTTACAAAAAACTGGGCATTGTGCATTTGACTATGAGCTATTTGGCTTCTAATCACTGCCCAATGTTATTGAAATTATACATGGAGGCCATATCACTCCCAAGACCATTTCGCTTTATGGCAACGTGGATTCGGGACCCGTCATGTGAAACAATCGTCAGGGATGCTTGGCAAACTGCTTTTCATGGCACGCCAGCTTATAGATTGATGCGTAAGAAAAAAAAAAACTAAATTTTCTCTTAAGAATTGGAACTCCAATCATTTTGGCTATTATCAAAAGAAAATTTCTAAGCTTGAGGAAAAGTTGAATGTGATTCAAGCTGCTTCTCCATCTACAAATAATCTGATTTTGGAAAGGGCTATAGGAGCAGAATTAGAAGAACAGAGAACCAGATTAGAAATCACATGGAGACAAATATCTAGAGAATTACGGTTGAGAGAGGGAGATGCGAATACCAAATTTTTCTGTGCTTCTACAGTTACCAGGAGGAGAAGTAATTCTATTGAAGTTATTCAAAATGATGATGGGGTATGGCTTTTTGGTAGAGATAGAATTGGAGAGTTTTTAGTCTCTAAGCTTCAATCACAACTTTCTATTTCTCACCCCGAGTCTGGCGAATTTAGATTGTTTATTCCCTCAAGTTATTTGGGAAGAGGATAATGAAAGAATTTGTCAGATTCTAAATAGGGATGAAACGAAGTGGTTAAAAGTATGGCTCCACAAAAATCTCCAGGCCTTGACGGGTTTCCAGCTCTTTTCTACCAGTGCTATTGGGATATTGTTGGTGACCAAGTTGGTGGAATTTATCCAAAATTTCTTCAGGGACAGAACTATGCTGAAGGAGCTTAATTTTACTTATATTGTTTTCGTTTCTAAAGAAGGCAAGCCCTCTTCTTTCTCTTCTCTAAGGCCTATTAGTTTGTGCAATACAGTTTATAAATTCTCTCAAAGCTATTAGCCAATAGAATAAGACCATTGTTGGATCAGTTTATCTCTGGGGCCTAAGTAGCCTTTATGCCTGGGAGATAAATTGCTGAAAATATGATCTTACCACATGAGGTAGGTCATTATTTTAAGAAAAAGTTAGGTAAAGGTGGTTTTGTGGGGATAAAAGTTGACATGGCAAAAGTATATGATAGTCTTGAATGGAGTTTTCTAATTAATGTTCTTCATTCTCTTGGTTTTAATTAGGGTTCTCTTAATGCTCAAAGAAGACTTTGTCAAGGAGATTCCCTTTCACCTTACTTATTTATTACATGTGCACAAGTTCTTTCAAGACTTATTGCTATAAAGGAGATCTTTGGTCAAATTCATGGGATCAAAATCTCTCGTGGGGCTCTACCAATTTCACACCTCTTTTTTGCTGATGACCTCACGTGTTATTGCAGAGCTTCTCATAAAGAATTGGAGACTATGAGAAACTGTATAGTTACTTTTTGTTCCTGGTTAGGCCTGAGTATTAATGAGTCTAAATCTGGAATTTTTTGGTCAAAAAATGTCCCTTGGGCAATTCAACAAAATATTCGCGTAGCTTGGCCACTAAGCAAATTGGGCATGGATGCAATTTATTTGGGGAACAAGCTTTTATTTAGGAAGAAAAAAAAAAGAGGCATTTGAAATGCTTAAACAGAGAGTAATTGCAAAACTTGATAGGTGGAAATCGAAACTCTTATCCACTGTAGGACGTGGCACTTTGATAAGGTCAGTAATTTGTTCTATGTCTGTCTAGAGTATGTCTATGTTCTTAATTCCTAAACCCATTTGTGAGGACATGAACAGGGCAGTAAGAAATTTTTGATGGAAGGGTAAAGTTTCCACTGGAAGATATCGGTGTCCAAGAGCTTGGGGCTTAGTTTGTCAACCCAAAGCTATAGGGGGTCTAGGATTTAGAAGATTTCATGATATTAACAGAGCTTTGATTGCCAAACTAGGTTAGATATTACAAACTGAAAGAAGTAAATTGTGAGTTCGAGTTTTAAAGGACAAATACTTCAAATATCCTGACTTCCTTCGCTGTCACCCTTCTTCATCTGGCTCATGGGGATGGAAGGGTATTTTTAGATGCAAAGATATAGTGGCTAAGGGCCTTTGCTATAAATGTTGGGATAGGATCCTCAATCAATATATGGGAAGAGCCTTGGATACTGTGGATGAAAGCAAATTAGTTTCGGCCTTCTCCAAAAAGCTCTTTTGCTCGTGATGTGAATATGAGAGTTACTGATTTATGGAACCCAGGGTCTAACTCATGGAAGATTGACATATTGTACGTGTTAGATTTACATAATGGGTTGTTAAACCAAATACAATCCTAGGATCTATCATGCCAAATTGTCAAGAAAAGATTTGTTGAGAGAAACCCGTGACTAACCTGAATCCATCGTGTTTGACAGCAAAGGATGTGATCACGTAAGCGAAAGCGATTAACTGATTAGAGCCTGAGGATAAAAGGTCTTCCACAGCCAGAATACTCCATGTATACTCAATGGGTCTCTCTCTATTGATGGAAGCAGAGGAGAAGAGCACACTTTCTATTTTGGCTTGGGGACCAAAACCATATATTTATGTCTTTATATACTAGTCACCAATAGAGACGCCATCAATCCTTATTGGACTAGGATTAGGTAACCACACATTACAGAGTCCATACTTAATAGGTAACTTCCTGAGCCCTCAATTAGACCACTTAATTAGCCCCACTTAATTAGACAGCCCTAATATATAATTGTTATAAAAAACCTATGGCCCACATATAGGTTATACGAATATAACCTTACAATCTCCCACTTGGGCTATATGGGTTTTTCCTGAGACAATTATATAATGAAAACTTGAGTGCGCACTTTATTGCTGTCTGTTAAGGAATTACCCCTTAAGACAATCTGAACCATTTTGTATATCAAAATGAAACCAAAGCGGCTTTCATTGCACTTAGGTAAGCAACTAAACCCATCAATGATTACCAAATCAATACACGCAATGACACAGATCAAGCATGGATGTGTAGCATGGAAATTACACGAAAAGTGATCTTACATGCCTATTTCTAATTGGTCCTGCTTTAAACTGAAATGAGATCAACCTTAGTCTTCCCTCTTAATGCATTACCGCAAACTTTATGCTTAAACTGCAGTAGAAAAGATAATAATATGATAAATATCATATTTGAATTCAGAGTTTACAAAAAACCATCGACCATATTCTGCAGAAATTAAACAAAGAAAAAGTGTCATTAATGAACATATGAACAAAACTACAAACTCCCACTGAAACTGCACATCTTTAAAATACAACACCATTATGAGCAATATGCTCATGAAAGAACTATAGGTAATAAACCTTTGGTGAGTGGCCACTATGGAGTTTGTACTTATATATTCTTTAGACACTTGTCAACTCTGAATACTTTATTTTAACAACAGACAACTTAACGTTTATGTGCTTTGATTTCAAGAGTTTCTGTTGTTATCAGAATACAACAATGCGGCTTAATTATCACAATAATTCCTTAGTAGTCTTTTAAAACCATCAATCACAGCTTGCAGCCTGGTGATAAAGTTCCATAGTTATATTCTCTAAATCGATGCCTTATGACAAGATATATATACTTTGCTCCGTAGTGAAAAAGTTGTGAGTGTTTATTTAACACTCTTCCAAATAGCTCCTCCATTTAGCAAATATATATAACCAGAAGTGGATCTTTAACTATATAGGCATCCAACAAAATCAAAATCGGAATACCCAATGATCTCTGAAATTTCTTCGATTTCTGATAAGTGTGCACATAAACTAATGTTCTCTTTAAATTCTGCATAACCCATTTTTGCTGCTACTTAATGGGTTATTAATATCTGCCTAATAATCCTGAATATACATAAGATTTTCCACTGCCAATACACAAGAGAATTTCTGTATTTCCTTAATTTCAATATCATTATGGGCACTGATTGAGACTGTATTTGTCACCCTTAGCCAGTGGGCATATCTCCTGAAACATAATCTTTATCGATATAGATCTTTTGTGATATCCTAAAAGATACATCAAGAATGATCTTAATGTATCTGTATTCCTTAGTACAAAAGAGACGTCCCTAAGATCTTTCATATCAATATCCTTCGATAGAAATTTTTTGGTTTCGTACAATAAGCCTATATCATTGCTAGCCAAAAGTATGTCATTGACATTCAATATCAGGAAGATAAACTTGCTCCCACTGAACTTGTGATATATAAGACCGTCAACTAAATTTTCCTTAAAACTAAATGAGAAAATAACTAGATGGAATCTATAATATCTTAACGGGAAACTAATAGTTTTTAAATTCACCTAATGTAACTCCAGAATATGATGAGCTACTATTGCCAAAATTATCTTGAAAGAGTCTTTCATTAAAATCGGAGAGAAAGTCTCTTTATAAATAATGCCTTCCTTCAGAGCGAAACTATTGGAACTAGACAAACCTAAATGTTGACAAGATCTTAAATGTCATTGTCCTTCATAGATTTCATCTCATTCTTTATGGCAATAATCCACGTCGAGATTTAGAACATTGTTTTAGCTTGAGTGAAAATAATTAGATTATTTTCTACTCCCATATCAAACACATATTCTAGTGGATTTCCTTCATAGCACTTTCTCTTGAGGTTGTTGAGTTTTCTCTTTTGTAGCAACTTCCTTATTTTGGATAGGGAGTTGCTGAATATTGTCTTGATCTAAATTTGTATCTTGAATAATGTCAGGTATAGAAGCCTGAAACCTGAACATTTTCAATTACAACTGAAGGAAGAGAAATGAATTCCTCCTCAAAAATAATATTCTCAACCTTTTCTCCCCCCCAAACTTAACATCCTCAAGGAATTTATATTTTCCCATTTTGAAAAGGATTTATAAGAGGTATCATAAAAATAAATCCTCTTTACTTTTCAAAGTACCGAATGAAATAGTAGCTAAAATTCTTAAGTCCAATTACTTTCAATTTGGCCTGTATGGCCTAACCTTAGTTGGACAATCTCAGACATACAAGTACCTAATGCTAGGCTTTTTGCCCGTCTATAGCGCATATGGGGTTTTTTAGCTACATCTTTAATGGAAACTTTGTTTAGTATGTAAACTGCAGTTCTTAGGTTTCTTTCCTAGAGTGATTTTAGGTAAAGAAGAATGATTAATCACACTTCTTACCATGTCCTTAAGTTTGCTTTATTGTCACTGAGCAATACTATTTATACTATGTTTTTCTGGTATTTCGTATTGTCGGACGATTCTGTATGTCTCTAGGAACTGAGTAAAGGGTTCTAGATTTTGTTTACTTTATCCGTCTTACCTACCATAGTATGCACTATAATTAGATTTGACAGCTTTAATTTCCTAGCTCAGTTGAATTTCAACTTGGGCATTGGAAAAACTTAGACACATCTAGAAATTGAGACTTCTCATAAACCAAAATAGGTACCCTTAATGAGAATAATTATCTATGAACATAATGTAAGACTGTTAGCCATTCCAGATAACTGTCTGGAATGGTCTACATGTATCAGTATAAATTAGCTCTAAGACATCAAAATTCTTGTTGATACCTGATTTCCTTATGTTTGTTTGTATTCTTTAATGTACTTAACACATATTTTAAAGTCTATTCAGTTAAGTAGGTTGAGAATTTCATCTGACACAATGCTATTAATTCTCTATTAAGAGATATATCAAAAAAGCTTGTGTCATACCTTAGAGAAATTCTTTTAATTGACTTGTACTTTTGTACCATATTTCTTAATATGCAAGATTAACTTGATGAGGTAATTATTTTAAATTTATAACGATTATCAATCAAAGAACTAGTAGCAAGAATTTGAATATTGAAAGAAACTAAATTGAACTATTTCCGAATGAACAAGGATGACTATATTTGTTCGAGTCAGAAATAGAATAATTTAAAAGTCTCTTCCAAACCCAAAATTTAACCAGTCTCTAATTGTAATCTAAATAACCTTATATAGCCTCCACTGAAGTAGTGTTGCCATTGCCCAAACAGATGAATCTTTCATCATCAATTTGCAACTTGCTTCACAAACAATCTTGCATGAACACACTTATGTGAATAGTAGGATCCGTATCTATTCACTAAGTGCATTTGGGTACAAGAGTTAAATTAACTTTATGACAAACAAAATTGAGAAGCATACCCTTCTTTATAAGCCAAAAGGCATGACTGGAACAATCAACCTTATACATCCAGTTCTTTTGCAAAAGAAATAGACAAATTCCTTATTTCGTTTCTTTTTGCACTTTATGCTGTAAAGACATAACTGTAGCTTCCTTATCTTTATTCCTTTTCCTTATCTTATCTTATATTGAGAAATACATGCTAAGTGAGCACTTTCAATCTTTTCTCGCTTCAACTTATCTTCTTCTCGCACACTATAAGAAATAATCTCAAAAAAGGTCATTTGTACTTAAGGGTGTTGTAACTTTGCTTAACTAATTTGTGCAAGAAGAGAGATAGAGACCGAATGCACGAGCAAGTCTTTCAACTACTCTAACTTAAGTGTCTTCAGTTTAGAAGCGAGATTAGACATCTCCATAATGTACTCCTTTATGTTCCCTTAATCCTTATACTGAATTGAAATGAGGTTCAAAAAAAATGGTACTCATTTCAACCTTTTCGTTTTCAATAAAACGATCCGTAATTGCTTTAAGGAACAACTTAGCGATTACCTCCTCAGGTATAGCACCCCTTATGATTTCTGTAATAGAGTGTTGCATGACTATGAGACTTATGTAATTAGAACGAATTTACTACTCAAAATTCTTCTTTACTAACTGAAGAACTTTAAACTGTAAGAGCAGTAGGATGTTCTGTCTGGAGCACAAGGTCAAGATCAATGCAACTGAGCACATTATGCTCATTCCATTTCTTAAGGTTTGTATTATTAAACACAAATGTTAGACTTAATATTAGCAGATATATATTAAACAGAAACTGAACAGAGAACAAAAACAGAAAATAACAGCTCACATTAAAAATACGTCATAAACTAAGCATACAAAAAAGATATACTAGCATGACATACAACAAATAAATATATAAGGTAGGCTTCCATCACAAGATACCCAGAACAACATCAATAAGCCTTCCTTTGGGCCGACTTATCAACTTGTAAGTGGTATTCAGTGCAGTAATCAAATATTGACAGTAAATCCTATCAGACAATAAATCTTCCTTTGGGCCGATTTACTGTCCACATGAAAACTTGATAACCATCACATATCTATTACCGTAGGTATGTTCATTATTCGGCCAAATAATCACCTTCCTTTGGACCGATAATTATTCACATGAACAATAAACACACGATCATTCAAATATTTCAAAATAAATAAATTTATACAATAGAGGTTACTTTGGCAACATGTTGTTTCAACTCATCTATTTCAAAATATTTAAACAAATAGTGCAAAGAAAATAATAACCAAAGTACCCAGAATATTAAATTGAAAATTTCAATGCACAAATCTTTATGGATGACCGATTGAGTTTTAAGTACTTATATCAACTCTTAAAGCTAAATGGAGTTTTCAACGGATAAAGTGTGGGTCGTACTGAAATTGGGTTGTGAAAACGAAACTGATTGGTTAAGTTTCAAGTTGGAACTCCTTGAATTGAGTCGAAAACGACTCAATTCTACCCAAAACCGAGATCGTGTACCTCAATTAGGTCAAAAACGACCATAAAAATTTTTTTCTGAACCCAGGTGATGGCGCTGCGGCGCCAGTGTGTGGCGCCACGGAGCCACCTGTCTTGATGGTGGCGCTGTAGCGCCACTTGCGTGGCGCCGCGGCACCACCGTGGTTTGAGCGTGGCGCCGCAGTGCCAGCTCTCTGTTCTAGGCGCCACAGCGCCACCAATGTGGCACTGCAGTGCCAAGTCACGGCCTTAGTGTAAATTACCCGATTTTAAAATTGGGTAACTAAAACTTTATGCAATTTTTCACCCTATTTGTAAACTTTATGACCCAAAACTCAGAATTCAACCCTCAAACACTGAATATCTCAACAAAATCATGAAAAATTCATCAATCATACATGTTATATCTAAACCCTAGAAAGCCAAATAGGTAAAGATATTACAAAATAGAGACATGTATGATTATCCTAAGCAATTTAACATGATTTCCTGCTCCTGATACCACTCGTTAGATTTACATAATGGATTGTTAAACTAAATACAATCCTAGGATCTATCATGCCAAATTGTCAAGAAAAGATTTGTTGAGAGAAACCCGTGACTAACCTGAATCTATCGTGTTTGACAGCAAAGGATGTGATCACGTAAGCGGAAGCGATTAACTGATTAAAGCCTGAGGGTAGAAGGTCTTCCACAGCCAGAATACTCTATGTATGCTCAGTGGATCTCTCTCTGTTGATGGAGGCAGAGGAGAAGAGCACACGTTCTATTTTGGCTTGGGGACCAAAACCCTATATTTATGTCTTTATATACTAGTCACCAATAGAGACCCCATCAATCGTTATTGGACTAGGATTAGGTAACAACATATTATAGAGTCCACACTTAACAGATAACTTCCTGAGCCCTCAATTAGACCACTTAATTGGTCCTACTTAATTAGACAGCCCTATGGCCCACATATAGGTTATACGAATATAACCTTACAGTACGAACCCTTTAATAGACAGTTTGTGCAACAGATTATCAAAATTCATTGGATGAACAATACTATCGCAGATCAAATCATATGGACAGGATCTCAGAATGGGAAATTTAGTGTCAAATTTGCCTATTTGATTGACCAATGCAACAGATCCGAAAAAGAATCTCATAGCTACTGGAGAAAAATTTTGAATTGTAAACTTCATGGAAGATTTAAAGTTTTCTTATAGAGAGTGTGGCTGATGTTCTTCCTCTCAAAGTGAGAATTTCTAATTTTATTTCCAGTTTTGATCCTTCTTGTCCTTTATGTCATAATGACAAAAAAATTGTAACACATACTTTTTTACATTGTCATTTTGTTGCTGCTTTATGGTTTAGTTGTCCTTTTACTTCGAGACAAGAGCTTTGGAGGGGTCTAGATATAAAAGATATAATCAATATCATTGTTAAACCCCCTAAATCTTTGTGATTGTTTTAAAGATGTGGGGTTATTCTCTTTATGGGATGCTGCTATTTTGGATTCTATTTGGAGAACACGTAATGATGTTATACACAATAATGCCAAGTCAAATCTAGCTGCATGCCTTGCAAGTTGTTTTAATAGAGTTAATGAGTTCCTTATTCATGAGAAGAGGACACAGATAAATATTGCAGATCCATCTTACTCAAGTTGACCTCCTCATGGTGTTATCAAGGTAAATGTAGATGCTTCTATTTCAGGTGATCTAGCTTATTTGGGTGTGGTAGCTAGGAATTCCATGCGTGAAATTATTAGTATGCAAGCTTTCAAAGGCCCTTGTTCCTCCATCGAGGTTGCTGAAGCAATTGCAGTACTAAAGGGTGCAGAACTTGCTACTTCCAAGAGCTGGTCCAAAGTTATGTTTGAAGGAGACTGCTTGAATGTCTCTAAAGCTTTAAATGGTGATTTTGATGCTCTACTATGGGAAGCTCATACAGTCATAGCTGCAACTATAGCCTCTTCATCTAAGTTTGAGTTTGTGTCTTTTGAATGGATTCCCAGAATGTTTAATGAAGTGGCGCATCAAGTATGTAGATGAGGTATAGATAAATTTTGTATAGAACCTGATTCCGATTCTCAACCAGAATTGGTGACTTCTCATGAGGTTTTTTGTACTGATGTAACGAATCTTAAATTATGGTGATGCTTTTCAAGCAAGAAAAAAAAAACATAAGGGGTTGGTCATTTTAAAAAAATAATTCAAACTTAATTTTGACGATATTAGATTGAAGATAAAATTCATACTGATTTGTTAATATGAGAGGATATTTTTGTTATTTATGAAAACATAGGGAATGTTGTGAGTATTTTATCTAAATTAAAGGGATACTTTTGTTATTATCCCATTATAAAATAAATAAATAAATCACAAAACCTTTTTTCCCTTTTTGTCTTTTCTCTTTTTCAAAATCTGTCTCATCCTAAAATCCTCTTAATTAACAAATGGATATCAAATAATAAAAAATATCTTTTAACTACTTTTTGTGTGTTAGTTTTAAGGTGAAAAAGTTTTTGTGGTTTGCTGTTAGTTATGAGGGAGCGTAATTTTATTTTTTTAGTATGTAAATTTTGACCCAATTAGATAAAATGATGAAAAAATTATCGTAATTTGCCAATTCGAATGGAAACTTTATGAAAACTTGGGAGATAATATTGTTATTACCCCTTTTTTTAATTGTTAAGAATCCTAAAAGACTTTTTTTTTTAAAAAATAATAATAATAATTTTGCTAAATATGATTTTTATTAACACATATTTTTCTTACCTTTCCAAAAAAATTAAAAAATAAAAAACGAAAAAAAAAGAGGTTAAATAGAGAAGAGAAGAAGAGCGTGGTGCGAGTATTGGTGAAGGCAAGGCTAAACACAGCAGCGATGGACTTCTCGTCGCTATCAGAGGCATTGGAATCCAAATCGTACGGCAAGATCGCCGATATCTGCGACAATCTCATGCTTCAGGCACTCTCTCTCTCTCTCTCTCTCTCTCTCTGTGTCTCTCTCTCTCTCCTATTTTCTTACTCCTCTTTCTCTCACTTCCCATTATCCACGTCCGTACAGGTCGCGGCGGAGGGCGTGGCCTTTCAGGACGAGTGGCCCTACGCGATTCATCTTCTGGGTCACATTTACTCCGACGATACGTATGTTCATAATTATTTTATTCTCTTTTTGTAATGAATGTTTGAACTTGTATTTCACCCTTTTATTTTATTTTATTTTTTTGAATTTTCAAATGCTTAAAAGCTTAATCACATTATTTATTTATTTTTTTCTGATTGATAGAATGGGGTCATAGAGTTAATTGAGTTTAATTTCTTACTCTTTGTCAGTAATTTTATTCTTTTTTTTCCGTTGAAATCAAAATTTTATTGTATGCTTTCCTACATACTGGTAAAAGGGTTTTGAGTGAGTTTCGATTCCAGGGTTTTGGAATGCTTCCTATTATTTTGTTGCAGTTTAGGGTTTTAGAATTGATGGGTTTTAGCTGTTTAAGGTTCTGTTTGAAGGATTTAATCGTTGGAATTAAAACTACAGAACTAGGAAAAGGGTTTTGAGTGAGTGGCGATTTTTCTGTGTTTCCCCCCTTGATTTTTTTTAGCTGTTTAAGATTTTGTATTTATGATTTCATCGTTGGAATTGGGAATACTTGCAGTAACAGTGCGAGGTTCCTATGGAAGTCAATACCTGCCGCAATTAAAGAAAGCCAGCCGGAACTGGTTGCTGCTTGGAAAATTGGCCAGAAGTTATGGATGCGGGACTATGGTGGCGTGCACGAGGCTATCCGTGGATTTGATTGGAGCCTGCAAGTTCAAGTTCTTGTTGCTGCTTTTTCAGGCAAGTGTCTAGTCTTTACAAAATCACATCTTTTGTAAGAATATATTTTAGGTAGGTTATAAGAAAGTGATAACAATTATAATTCAGAAATTCCAATTGTCTATTCATTTATTCAATTTTCGGAGAAAATTGTTGTTATAATTGAAATGCATGACTTTGCCTCCAGTTTTGTTTTGTTTTATCTTATTTTTTAAAGTTGTAGTCTTGTGGATTCAGGAAATTTATTTCGACCTATCATTAGTCTACTTTGAAGATACGTTTTTAATCATTTGAGGTGTATTTTTGCTGTGTATGATTTCTTGTGCACTATCTGATGTTTGTGAAGCTCTGGGAACAATGTACTGTATATG
This sequence comes from Trema orientale, assembly GCA_002914845.1. Lineage (NCBI taxonomy): Eukaryota > Viridiplantae > Streptophyta > Magnoliopsida > Rosales > Cannabaceae > Trema > Trema orientale. Next base: position 192,265 of record JXTC01000171.1, read on the forward strand.
CTCTCTTTTGGTTAAAAAAAAAAACCACAGGTTGAGTACTTATTACTTCTTTGCCTCTGGAAGTCTAGTTGTATAAAGCTACTCCTTGGAGCACTCAGGTGAAGTGAATTTAGAAAGTCTGAATAATGTATAGACATACTCTTGGAGGTTCTGATAGATGTTGCATCTATGAACGAAAAATTCAGGTTTTTGTGTATGTATTTAGAACTTTTTTGGTTAGTTGTGGAAGAAAGGATGGATTTAGCACTCCTCGAGTAACAAAACTATGTACTTGCATTCCATTGTAGTAATAAATATTTCTTAATATTTAAGGATGTCTGCTTTAATATGCATTGGTTGGTTTTAATCCTCTTGAAGAGTCACTGTATTTGTGCCTACTGCTATGAACTATTTTGCAGGTATCAGATCCTCAAAGTAAAAATTGTTGTTCCTGTTTTTGGGCAAATAACATTTCTTTTTCTTTCAGTAATGTGGAAGTCTTAGTGAGGCACCCTGATATAGGGATCAATAGGGAGAGTAGAGAATCTGGATATGGAATAGAGAGCTAGGAAATAGGAGAATAGGGAGAAGTAGAACTTGTAAGATGGGAGGGAAAAGAGGCATCATAGGGGCAGGAAAACACTAATATTTGATAATTCCAATATACAAAGACTGTGTTTTGTACAGTTAGGCCTGTTTAAAGATAGCTTGATCATTCTGAAATAGGAAATACTTAAAAGATAGAATAACACCTAGATTGAGAATTAAGATAATAAACCCCAAGTTTTTTAAGATATCCCAAAAAACCCTCAAACTCGCTTTGAGAACATGAGTTTGAAATTGGGTCTTCCTCTAAATTCTACAATGTTTGGAACTAATTAAGAATAATCAAAACTCTGAATCCCAAAATAACATTATTATCCTAGTTGTTGTGGATTATGGGATCTGGATCTCATTCATTATAATTGGATTACATGATGGTTAATTGTATTGAGTGCAAAGCATTTTCACAATGCCATCTCATTTGCTCTGTCGAAGTAGAATTCACTACTGCTGTTTAGTCCCTTACATCTCCGATAAAGCAAAATCTCTTTTCCTCAGCCTGAGTTCTTGGCTGGCCTCTAGGACATTCTTAGAGGAGAGACTAAGTATTGGACCCGGACATTTCTTGGCATCCTAATGCTAGAGCAAAAGGAAATATTCTGGATACCTGCTAGGCTAACAAGTGACATAGTTGGCAGTCAGATGATTATGAACTGGATAGGGAAATGGAAATTGTTGCCTTTTAAAAAAAAATTCTATATATATATATATATATAGAATGACCAATATTTCAATAAAATGAGGTGCAGTAAATTTTGCAAAAGGTATATTATTAGTTGGTAAGCTGTAAACAAGTTGTGCGATCCAAGATGTTTAACTTAGAGAGCTACTATGGAGCTTCTATGGAGACAGTGAACACAAATATCAGGATGATGATAGAAATATAGATAAGTTAAATGCAATTTTTTTCATATCATGTTTGATGACTTGGCTTGAATTAGCGATAGTAGCCTTTCAGCCACCTCGGTGAATAATTATAGCTATCTGTGCTAGTTTGAGAGCCTTATCAAACTTCTTGATTAATCAATGCTGAAATTATTCCTATTTTGCGTGTTTATACCATTTCATGGAAGTACCTAATCTTATGAGCATTCTCTTACATTATCCGTTGCTAGGTTTATATTTACTTATGTTTGCACCTCTTTTCTAATTGCCATGTTATATTCTGATCCTGCTATGTCCTGTTTCTCCTAAATATAAAAGCTTCAATCTTCGATTGGCAAGGTTTTCCAGAAGTAGTGTTAGTGGAAATGGCGTGACAATTTTATTTGTTGATTTATTACTTCTTCTTTTTTCGCTGTGCTGCTGATTGTTCATTAATTGTCGTCTGAATTTTTTGCAGAGCTTTACACAAAGAAAATGTTTCAGTTGCTGCAGTCGGCGTATTCTACAATAAGCATCCAAGACACTGCTCTCTTTCTAGGAATGAGCGAGGAGAATGCCACAAATTGTAAGTCTCGCTTTTCTTTTTCGCATTTTCAGGAATAGAAGCCCGGCAATATCCAGAATGATTCCATTAATATCTTTACCCTGATGCTCTCTGGGTTATTAATTTATTTTTGATACACATTTAAGAAGTACAAAATAGAAACTTGATTAGGGAAGTATTTGCAAAAGAAAAGAGACTTGCTATATGTGTGACTAGGTAACATAGCCATTGTTACTTCTAGTCTCACCTGTTGTGATTATCGCAAACTGTACTATCTCTGGTAGTGATTCCAATGGCTCGTGGCTGCATTATTTTAAGTCAGAAGATAATATACAAAGGTGGTTGGTTTATTTTACTTTTGTGGCTGTTGAGGCCTAGATAGTACAATCATACTGCTCCTTGAAGTAAAAGATCAAAAGAAAAAAATCGTCACACACATAGCCCATTTGAATAATTGACAAATGCAGCCTTTGGAAAAATGTGTACATTACTGTTTATTAAACCTGCTAGTTGAATTCATATAATCACCTGTTAGCCTGTTATTTCTTCTTCGTTTTGTAAGTAATATTTTGACACTAGAAAAACATAAAATCATAGGATTATGAAGTAGCTATTGTGGTTTTTCTTTTTTTATGCTCCTTTAATATTTTCCTTAGCAGCAAAGAACGCTGCTCTTTTGGATGACTGCCCTTACTTGAGTGAGAGACTGCTTTTTCATGTCCCAAAAGTAGCTTAGATCCTATTAGGTTTATGGATGGAATAGAACTTGGCCATGGTTTAGAAGTAGCAGTCTGCATTCTGCATTATGTTCAACTTTCTTTTTCATTGGTATGTGGCCAATGATAATTTGACCATTAATGCAGATGTAATACAACAAGGTTGGATTTTGGACCCCGCATCTCAAATGCTTACTGTGAAGAAGCAGCAAATTGTGAAAGAGCAGAAACTAGACCCCAGTAAATTGCAGAACTTAACGGAATATGTTTTCTACCTAGAGCATTGACTGGGAGATTTTAAGACTGGAGCTATTGGTGCTGTATTTCCAAACCGGCAAATTAGTTTATTAGTTGGGAAGAGTTGATGCTTTGAAAATTGTTACATGTTGGATTTTCTTTAGTTTGAAGACTTTGTGGTATATATTTAGCATCTTTCACTTGATACTGTTATTTTATCATGTCTTATGTAAAATCCTGGAAGTGATTTAATTGGTTCCTATTGTTTTAATTGTTTAATTTTTTCTTCTCTTTTGTTTTTGTTTTGTTTATTTATTTGGAATGAAAGCATCAGCATTAACCAAAAGTAAAAATGGCTAGTACATTAACACGAAGTTCCATAACTGCACCAGCTCATGAATCCTCAAAAATGCAATATAAGCATTTCCACTAGAGAGGTGTACAAGATCAGGACTCTTCCATTTCTCATTTAATTTTTTGGCTAAAGGCCTCTCTAGTTTTGATTTATAGGGTCTGTAACTCTTGCATGAAAGAAAAAAAAAAAGAAAGAGAAAAAAAATGCAGTCAGGTTTTATCGAAGTAACAAGATCATAATGGATTATGGTATGGGACTGAAGAGGCTTGAGCAGCTTAAGCCAATAACGTTAGACGTATTATGACCTTGGCAGAGGAAGAATTATTTGTTGCATTAGAGTTGGCCGCCTATGAAATAAAAATTTGGCTTTGACCTCCTGACCACTTAAGAATTCAGATTTTGGTCAATTACTAAACAATTATGCAAATTAACAGTCAAGGATCTTGCTTTTGAAAAGTACAAGCTGAATGGGTCTGATATGGTATAGACAACAGTTGAGTTCAGCTGCATTTAGATTGGTCTGGCAGGACTTTTTTTTATTTGAGGATTCATTCTAGGGTGGGCCGAAAAATACAACACTATTAGTAGTGAATGTTTTTCGGTCATCGGGTTTGCGTACTATTTGATAATGTCATTCTGATAAGAATAAGCTAAGTGTTTCATGAGAAGCACGTTAAAAACCAAGAGAAATTTAGGTGAATTACTAATATTTTAAATTTGATTAAGTGGATATCTATTTTCAAATTTTATAGTTAAATGTCTAAGTATATATACTTTTACACTTGATGGATATACTCAGTACATTTCAATACATTATGCTTAGTATATAATATTTTACACTTTGTATGTAAATGAATATACAGATATTTTACCATAACAAATGAAAAACGGACATTTACTTTAATTATTAGGTCCAAAATTCGGTCGCTTTGCTATAAACCTCCATTACCAATTGGTGCAAGTGTTCCTTATCACAAAAATTTCGATTCAAGATCTACTAAGCAGCAACATAACTTTCTGAAATTTACATTATTATGTGATTGGATAAAGAACTCCACTTACACACATGGCTGAAAAAATAAAAGAAAACACGGTGGAATAAGTGAGAAATGGAAAAAGAAATTTAGTATATGTGATATCTCTAAAGTTGTTTGGTTGATTGAAAAAAAAAAAAAAAAGAACCTGACCAATCCGTTCAACTATGGATAATTACTAGAAAAATATGTACAATGGGCCAGAAACACTTTCATCCAATGCCATTTACTTTCCCAACCACAAATTACTTCCACCGAAAGAAACTATGCAAATAAACTCACTACCGTCTTTCTCCCCCAATTTCTTTCTTTGCCAACAAAAAGTTTTCTGAAAATCTCTTTATAATCATATCAAACATTTCAAATAAAATTTAGTTGTTTAATTAATAACATTCACTATCCACCTATATATAAATACTTTTGGTGTCTTCTTACCCAGTAGACCATTACCATCTCCCAAGCCTACGTACCGTTCTCCACCGCATTGAAAGCTCTCTAAGCATCTTATCTTCATATTAATCTGATACCTTTTACTTTGATTCTATTGGACGTTTAAACATATCATCACCGCCCAAACTTTAAAATTTACCAATTTGCTAAAATACCCTTTTTCACTTGATATTTAGCTAGCTAGAACTCGCTCCACATTAGGTTAAAATTATCTGTTCTGTCTAACTTTTTTTTTTTTTTTCGAGTTAAAAAAGTTAAATACTCATCTGTTGATGGTTTAAGTTCAAATTCCCACCCTTTATAATAATAATAATACTATAAAAACTTATTAAAACGAAAATAAAAAACCTAGTTTTCCGATCAAGAAGAAATAACAAGGAAAACTTCTTCTAGGTATGACATTAATTTAGGTTAGCCAAAACAACTGGAAAGTTCTAGATACTTATATTTATACACATTCATCTATACATCTTTTTGGATTCACAAATTTACAATAGAAAGATCAAAGAGGCTTAGTGAAGCTATAGATTTCATACAAAGACCTAAACCTCATGTGCTTCCTCGGCCCAAACCCGACGATGGCCGTTTGATCATGATCATCGTCCTCTCGGGAGAAATTGCAATACTCGTTGGAAGCAGTACTAATCAGATCCTGTTCGCCTTGTTGTTCTGCTTGATTAGTTGATCCGGATTCGGCGACGACGACACCGTCGTCGGTGTCGTTGTTGTTGTTGATGTTGTCGTTTTTACAGCTGCTGCTGCCGTTGTCCGAGTCGCCGCTGAGTTGGATGAGTTGCTCGGCCGCGTCGATTTCGGACTCGGAGAAAGCCGGCGGGTTCTTCCTCTTCTTCTTATTACTCTTATTCTTATTGGTTATCTTCTTGGCTTTGCATGGTGAGGTGGTGGTAATTGGTTCCTTAGCCATGGTTGTTTTGCCCGTTGAGGAAGTATGATATGGAGAGAAGAGGAGAGGAGAGGAGAGGGAAAAAGCACGGGGCTAAGTTAAGCTTATATAGAACGAAATAGTTAGGTCGGTTGCTGCAAGATAAGCGTTTTTTCTTTTTACTAAAAAATTAAAAAATAAATAAACTTTTAGTATTTTACTTGCTTTCCATCCAAGTTACAACAATATTTGCTTGGTGTATGATATTGATATACTGTTATTATTTATTTTTAAATTTTTCCATAAGGAAAACTTTTTATCTTTTATTCTTTTAAGGACGTTGAAGATTTCATTCATCCACGTAGAAAATATCAACTCGTTAGCCGCTTCTCTCCCATTAAGAAAAAAAAACTCTAATTAAAGCCATTAAAGGCCTTTAAACTATAATTTAGATAAGTTAAAACAATCTTTAACATTGATTTTTTACTTTAAAAAACTTAGCTTGATTAGTAACCACCAATACTTCCAATATTGAGGCATAAAGTTCAATTTCCCACCCCTAATATCAATAATAATAATAATAATAATAATAATATTTAAGAAGTATCTATGAGGAATACGTTACAAAAGCACATCAAAAAGTTTTGTGATAAAATAAAAGGGTAGTTCTAAAGTCCCTTCATGCATATTCTCTTCATCTTTTTTTTTTTAAGAGGAAAAATAAACACATCCTAGCTATGTTGTTTTATTTATTAATTAATTTTTGAATAAATCAGCCCGAGCAAAAGGCCAAACAAGAGGAAAAAGAACCACATCCTAACTGTTAGGTCCGTTAATCAGGTATTACCGAATATAATTAATTTTCAATTAATTACGTGAGGTGGTAATGCGGAAATTGTAAAAATGACACAAGATATTTTTACTTGGTTCAGTTATCTCCCGATAACCTACGTCCAAGGGACCACGCCCAGAGAATAAACACTATTAGTAAAGTTTGAGTGAATACAAACACCAATTTGACTTATACAATAAAAGACTCCCTCTTTTGATTGTCGCAATGTGGATGTATTCCTTCACCAATGTGTCTAGCGAGCACCACTCGTCTTATGTTGACTTCGTTCTTTTGAAATCCCTCCAGATACTTGAAGTCGATCTTTTCCCGAAGATAATCAGTAACTCTCCCGAAGCATTGTCACTCACACGACTAGGACACCTCCTAAGTCTAAAATATGGCTAAAAGAAAAACCTTTCTTTTACACTCAATAGCCGAAATACAATAGTGGTCTCTCTACCTAAAGCTACTCTTGAGTGGTCTTTAAATAGAGAAGGGAGCAAGCCTTCACGTGTATGATCTGTAAAATAGTATTTAAGAGTATTTAATATTGATTAGAAGACTTGCAAGATCAGTCAAGTTTGTTACCAAACTTAGAAAAACGGATCTGAAAAATAACTGCTGATTCTATCCACGTGTTGCAACATGATCTGTCAACCAGTCATGTTGTAACAGAAAANAAACTTCCATAAAAGATATTAACATAAAATATTCATTTAAAGGAATTTCCTTAATGAAATAGTGACATATACTCAAAACCAATTTAGGTAAGAGTCACTTACCTATTCCCTATCAATTAAATCCGTGTATGCATTAATAAGATCAGATTTTTATGATTGACAACTATACAAATCGTGACCTAAAGCATATAAAAGGAAAATACGGACTATACTGAAAAACCTAATCAGATCAAATATTTAGTCGCATATTGTAACATGACCGTGAAACCAGTCATGTTGCAACGTAAAGGTTGCCAACAGATATTTGCTCTTTCAATCTCCCCCTTTGGCATCTTTTAGACAAATATTTAATATACATGCAAAATAAAGTCAATATGCAGCCAAACATTATCATGCTTTCTCACCCTTTTGAACAAAAGATCCAAAGGCAAAGAACACAAACACTAAAACAAGTGATAAAAATTGTCAAGCACAAAACATCTGATCACTGAGAAACATAGTAAACATGTCTTGCAAAAATAAAAGAGTGTCAAACATAACAGAGTGTAATTATGACACGACTTCCCCTTGATTATTGCTCACAACAACAAGACAACGACTTGCTTTTCTTAGGATCTCACAAACTTGATGACATCAATATCATCATGATCCTTCTCTTTTCTCCTTCATGGCTCTCCCTCAGAAAAACTCCCCTTTACTAATTGACATGATCATCAAAAAAGAAGGAAAGAAACATATCTTCCATTAATTTGGAGGGTTCACCATGACTAAAAGCTTCTGCAAAACTAGAGAGAGCATCAAAAGAAGTAGGAGAAAAGAAAGTGAACAATGATAAAAGAAATATACAAAGACAACTCCTTAGTTACCCAAAATTGAAAAAGGAAATGAATTAGAGCCAAAAAAATTTTGAGAAATCAAATAACCATCTTTTGGAATATGTTTCAACATATGACATCAACAAGCAGATTTTCCATTAACCATTTTTGTTTTAAAAAAAAAACTTTTTATTCTCATGATTTAATATGCCTCATTTTGCCACAAAGTCAGAACTTTTCATATGGAAAGCTAGAATGAAAAATAGAAATTAATGAATTTTTAATAATCATAAAATGGTTTTAAAATAGACAGATCTTACCATTTTTATCCTCCAAAATTTTCAAAAAAAATTAGGTCAAATTAATCATCAAAAATTGAAAAATAACTGACATACCTTATTTTGCTGATCTCCACAAAAATTCACATTTATTACAGGCTTTTGTGTGTGCTGTGATTTCTTGAGCAGTACAACTTTGTTTATTACTACTGCATTTTTTTATTTATTTTTTTTAATAACAGCACAAAAATGAAGTACTCAGAGTTAGTAGCTTTCACTCTATCACTGAGGTAGCCCTTTTCACATGGTAGATCGTCTTCTACTGTATTTATAATACATAGCACCGGATTACTCATGGATGGCTTTCACACATCAGTGTAGGTAGCTTTTTCTGACTATGGAGCCTATTTTCACAAAAATTCTTTTCTGGGATCAAACAATCAAAAGTTAGTCAGTCAAAATCTAATTTAAGATTTTCAATTTTTCCTGAAATATTCAAAGACTTTAAAAGATAAAAACAACAAAAACTATATATTAGAAAATCAATTCATAATTGATAAAAATTTATTTTTTTCAAAATTTCCTTTAAGCTTTTCAGACAAAAAAATCCCAACTTCAAAAGGCAAAATTTAGCACAGAGTTAAAAGTAACAAATCACATGGAACACTTCCCTAAAATTTTTCTTAAGGAATAAAAAACGATCAATGTCAAAAGATTTTGTGAAAATATCTGCAAGTTATATCTCTGTATCAACTTTTCCAAAATTAAGTGAGTTTGATTTAGGCTCAATCAAAGAAGAAAAGCACACATATTTCATCAAATTCATATAATTTTTCCTTGTAACCATGAAATCATCAATACTACCTGTCATTAGGTTAGACGGATAATTTTTCTTCACCTTGGATGGGGGTTCAGTAGATACAATATCTCTCTGTTCAGTTGATGTAGCAACATCAGAATTTGGCGTTGAAACATGACTGTCTGGTTCTGCATCAACATCAGGCTGTGTTGTAACATGCATTTTTGAACCATAATCCCCTACAGCTTCATCAGTAAAGCTATTTATCTCATTCTTCTTGTGATCCACCAGTATAGTTTTGTCACCTGTCATGTGCTTAGAACACCCAATATCATTAGTAGCACATGTTCTAAAACAAGTTAAAGAAGTAGAGCAATTCAAATCTGATTTCTTTATCCAAACTTTTCTTGTTTTATTTGAAAGATCTATCTTTTTCCTAGATATTTTTCTTTGGAAAGGAATCACATGTGAAAAATATTTATTTTTCAAAAAATTTATCAATGTAAAACACCGAGGTCTGATATGACCTTTAACACTGCAAAAGTGACAAGTTGGAATAAACTTACCGTACTTACCTGTCAAACCAGATGCTGCTGATTTCTAGTGTGTTGCAACGTGTGTTGAAACATTAGCACGATTACCTATTACTGGTGAAGTAATTTTATTCTGTGTTGCAACATAAGGTTTCTGTGTTGCAACATCGATACTTGTTCCTGCACCAGAGTTAGAAACAGAACTCTTAACAAAAACAGTTTTGGAGTTAGAGTGCTTACCTTTAAATCCAAGTCCTTTATGATCAGAACTGGATTTTCCAACTGACAAAATATGATCCAAACTAGAAGTCCCTGAATTCAACATTTTTAAGGACTTTTGAGTTCTTTCAAGTTCAGCCAAGACTTCTTTTAACTTTGCTTCTTTTTCAGCAAGCAAAGCCTCTAATTTCTGCACTTTGTTTTCTGAATTCTCCTTGGTACTGAATAAAGGCAGAAATCCTTCCTTCAAGTGATATGTTCTGATCAACCACTCTAATGCATTGAGAATACATATTCTCATATGATGCTCGAATTGATTCTTCATTCAGCTCATATTCATCACTGTCAGAATCTGTATCATGATCTTTTTCTGTCCCGGATGTTGCAACAGAACTTCTCTGCATAGACTGTGTTGCGACACGACCTGCAGATTTCTGCAAAGAACAAACATCATCCGAAACTAAAGAAACACCAAAGGCTATGTGATTACTTACATGATTGTCATCTTCTTCTCGACTACTTTCAGATTCCTCATCACTCCATATAGAGCTCATAGCCTTTGCCTTTTTCTTCAAGGTATTGGCACACTCAGCTTGCACGTGGCCATACCCCTCGCATTCCCTA
>JXTC01000171.1:203220-228274 GCA_002914845.1 Trema orientale
GTCACTCACACGACTAGGACACCTCCTAAGTCTAAAATATGGCTAAAAGAAAAACCTTTCTTTTACACTCAATAGCCGAAATACAATAGTGGTCTGTCTACCTAAAGCTACTCTTGAGTGGCCTTTAAATAGAGAAGGGAGCAAGCCTTCACGTGTATGATCTATAAAACAGCATTTAAGAGCATTTAATATTGATTAGAAGACTTGCAAGATCAGCCAAGTTTGTTACCAAACTTAGAAAAACAGATCTGGAAAATAACTGCTGATTCTGTCTACGTGTTGCAACATGATCTGTCAACTAGTCATGTTGTAATAGATTAGGAAACTTTCAGATTATTTTCCTGAAATAAAATAATCAGTTACTCAAACCTATTTGACAGCTAATAGTACGAATTAGAGTAACTTTAATCAGTGAGAATCAGCACAAATGAGTTAAGAAAACTTCCATAAAAGATATTAACATAAAATATTCATTTAAAGGAATTTCCTTAATGAAATAGTGACATATACTCAAAACCAATTTAGGTAAGAGTTACTTACTTATTCCCTATCAATTAAATCCGTGTATGCATTAATAAGATCAGATTTTTATGATTGACAACTATACAAATCGTGACCTAAAGCATATAAAAGGAAAATACGGACTATACTGAAAAACCTAATCAGATCAAATATTTAGTCGCATGTTGTAACATGACCGTGAAATCAGTCATGTTACAACGTAAAGGTTGCCAACAGATATTTGCTCTTTCACTAACTATGTTAGCCTGTGACTGAAAAGCACAACCATTAATATTATAAAAAAGAAAATAAAAAATAAATTAATAACTAGCGTCGAAAAATACATTAAAAAATTCCGCAAAAAAAAAGAGTAAAAAATTCTAATCATCCCGATATGCCTCATTAAAACCCATCTAGATAAAAATCCCAGCGGAATAAAATCTAGATAGTAAAAAGAGTGAATAACACTAGGGATACCAATAACTTACGTAAAAAACTTACACTACATGAGTTGACATCTATATCCATTACTAAATTTCAAATGGTGCGGTCTCACTCAGAGATAAAATGGTAGTTTAAACCGATGCCACATCATGGGTGTAACTTTTTAGTGCAAATTTTTGGTGTCCCAATTATTATTCAAAAAGAGTACATACCCACCCAATTAGCTTAAAAAAAATGATAATTCAAAATAGAAGAAATATTATGAATGCAGAAAGAAGAACAGAATTCTGGGATTGAAGACCACCAATTTGGCTCCTGACACCCAGTAGCTTTCGCGGAAAAAACATCTATAAAAGAGTTCCCTTCTCGAATAATGTGAGAAACTTGAAAACTCATCATAGACAGGACTTTTAAACTATTACACTAATGTGCAAACCAACACAATGAACTTTCTGACTATGGAAACTAAACAAATTGATGATATACGTGGGATCACTTTCTAGCCAAAGATGATGTCATTCCTTCTCCCAATCATTATCGATGGCATACATAGTAGCAAGCAACTCCGCCTCAAAAGCAAAATAAGTTCATGTAGAGATAGCAAAATATCCCTTGAGAAAGCCTCAATAGTTTCGGAAAATATCACCACAACTTGCAGGACTAGGACTACCATTAGTTGCTCCATCCGTATTTACTTTCACCTAATTAGGCAACAGAGGAAACCAAATAACAAGAATAATCTTTTGAGCTCTTTTAGGGCGACAAGAAACTTTGAAATTCTTTATAATATGAAGATCTTCCACATAATTAGACATGGAGCCAGTTTGCAAAAAGTTAGCTTTCCTGACTGAATGCCAAATAAAGATAAGCAAAAGATGAAAAGCAATATGAGTTGACTCAAAAACAGCTTGATTATGAGCATATTAAATAGCCTAAAGAGAAGAAAAGATAGCTGCCTTCCAAAGAGAGCTTAATATGAGTTGACTGATGATCATTGGAAAAACCAATAAGAACCAAGAAATATTTGATTATGTTTTTATGATGTTATATAAAAGGGTAATTAGTAATGAATTATTGTAGCATGAAAGATTACTCCGAAATATAGTTATGGACAGTTGGAATGCAATTTCAGTCCTTTAGCAGAATGGACCTGAGAATAAATAATTAATAGGCCCTTTTAATTATTTAGGAGCTAACTGTACATGTCTCATAAGATCTCCGAGCTAACTTATGTCAATAGTCACACTGTTACTAGACTGGATTTATTAAATAAAAATTGGATTGATTGAAGTTGTACTGCATAAATGGCTATACGCCTAGCCCAGTCACTAGGCTTAGGCATGTAGCACAATCAGTGGGAGGGCATAGCTTCAGTTTTAGTAAATTCCGGATAAAACTGATTAGTTTAGTCACTAAGAAATTAGTCTTTTCTTTATGATTAATTCTATATATAGATTGATTGTGATTCCCATTATTAATTTAGTTTAATGAATCTAGACATAATTAGATAGTTATTCTAATTATGGTAAATTGGATATTAACAAATCAAGAAAAAATTGACAAAGTAATAATTGATTGATTGCTGAATAGAAAATGCAAAATTAATTGATTGCTCAAAGGCAGTTGAGGTTAGTCAATTATTACGAAAGAGGAAATTGGGTAATAGGATTTTACATAAAAGAAAAATCCCTTCACTAGCCGAATTTGGCCAGTGGAATTGGAGGCTACATGCCTACAGTCACGGTGATTGTGGCATGTAGCACTCCTAGGGTTGCCTAATTTGTCTTCCTTCCTACTGTCTATGAATAGGAGACTTTATACGTTTTTTTCACAAGTGATAAAAACTCTAACGAAGTTCTATCAATTTTTTTAAAATAGAAATATTCAAAAAGATAAGTGAACAATTGATTTTCTGTTCTTAGATTTTTTTTGTGAATTAAGCGCAGTCACTAAGGTGATCTTTTCCTATGTAGCATATAAAGACCACACTCTTACGTGACAATAGACGAGGATAGATCGAAAGATTTTTTGGACATTAAAGTCATACGCTTTAACATCTTGAATCACCAAGAGATATAATTTTCTAATATAGATGGTGATATAATTTTCTAATATAGATCTAATATGTTGTTATGGGATTTATAAAGTTCCTGGTTGTTTTTTTACCGCGTTGGTTAAAAGAAGAACTTTTGGTAGTCTTTCAAGAAAAATCAAATTTTAAAATTACTACGAATTGCAATTTTTCTCTCGTCTTTCCAACACAAGCAAAAGTCACGCCAACTGCTCGAAGAAATGTCTCTACCATAATGGCTTCTTCCTTTAGACGACGACCGCACCATCGACTTCGTCTGGCTTCGTCAAAAGAAGTGGAAGAAGTAATGCTTCCCTGTGATTGGTCACACCGTAGCATACGACAATAAGGTCATCGCCTCTGTGGAGGAATGACGCATAAGACTCAAGGGGTCAAAAGCAAGGAGGTTCTCATATGGGTCGCTCTCTCCGATGTCTTCATCGATGATTTGGATCTAGGCAAGATCATCATCACCAAATGCACTAAAATTTTGATGGGTTTATTTATTTATTTATATAATTTGTGTTTTACAAACCTTCATTTTTATTTCCTTCAATGATCCATTGGGTACTGTAAAATTACTAACTATATCCTTCAAAAATGCCTCATGTGACCCTCATAATTGAGGTAATTAACTACAATTAACTACGAATAATATTACTAATTAAAGATTAATTAACAACGCACTTAGTATTTAAGGTTTGTCTTTTCTAACTTATCAAGAGAATGAGTGGATTTCATATATGTGAAATATATTCCCATCTATTTATAATGTTAGATCTCCAAGATATTATATATTAATCTCTTATTATAATAAACCTCATCTATGTAAATTAAAAGACATAATATAATAGATAAAAGTTCATATTTACTCAGAATTGAGATCAATAAATATATGACAATTAGTTGATAAAGATGAATTCTTTGTATTCAGCAAAGTTTATTAGAGATTCATTTTTCATATTAGTCTAATTCTATATAATTTCAATTATGTATAATGCCTCTATCTTAATGTCTTAATATATTTACAACCGGAATAAACTTTGTCATTCATAATTGAGATATGCCACATTAATAATCTTGATTAAATAAAATGTCCAACTTTATTTAACAATTATTAACTACTTTATATTATTTCTAAACTAAATCCCCTTGTATATGGCAATTATATACTTAATTTAAGAGTACATTAACAATCAAGGAAATTATCAGAATTGCATAATCAAAAGAAAATATAAGCAAACATTAGGAAAATGTAATTTTATTTATTAATTGGCAAATCTAATATTCAATTACATACTGTTAAAGCATAATCCCCAATATAAGGATGGGCTTATTGCTACCATTCTATTTTGGGTTTCTAACACTTCTACTTACAAAAATAAAAAAGAATTACAAAAATACGGTGGGTCAATTTTTTTTTTTCCTAGTTCATGTACTGTATTTTTAAAAAAAAATTACCATTTTTTAAAATATTTTTAGAAAATACCATTTTTAAAATGATTACTAGTTACTAGTATTTGAAAACTGATTACCAGTTACCAGTTATAAATACCTTTAGTTACTAGTTACCAGTGCTTGAAAACTGGTTACCGGTTTTTAGTTACTATTTAAGAATTTGATATTTTTCTAAAAACTTATTAAAAAATGGTATTTTTCTAAAAATTACGGTACCAGATCTGGTAAAACTGAGCCAATCGAATAAATTAGTTGTATACAATTTTTTTTCCTCATTAATTAAATCTACCACCATACCACTTTTTTAAAATGAATTCTTCACGATCTTGACTGATTCTTGAATGTTTCTTTACGTTAGCGGTGATCTTGATGAATTCTTGATAAATTTTTGACAGATTATTGACGATCTTTGATGGATTCTTGATGAATTCTTGACATTAGTAATGATCTTGACGGGTTCTTGATGAATTCTTGACGGATTCTTGACAATCTTGATGAATTCTTGACGGATTCTTGTCAGATTCTTGACGTCAGTAGTAATCTTGACAGATTCTTGATGGATTCTTAAAGGATTCTTGATGAATTCTTGACAGATTCTTGACTAATTCCCTCCCAAAAGTGGTATAATCTAATAGTGGTAGTAAATTTAGTTAAACATTTAAAAAAGGTAGTAATTGTCTACTTAACCCGAGCCAATCGTATATTTCAAATTCTTTTTTAAAAACACTAAACAAGGCCTAATTTTCACTTTTATCTTTCTCTCCCCATCCATCCTTTTTTTATGAAATATTCTATTACAAAAATACCCTTCAATGAAATTACCGAAAATCATAAATAGAGCTACATAATAATCTATTTGATTCCTTTGATACAAACCATGGAACCTAAAAAAGAAGAAAAATAGATACAGACATAATCTAAAATTTCAATCGATCATTGTCTCTTGTTTCATTTTGATGTTGTTTCCTCTCTTTGGCGCTCTCCTTCTACGATATTGTTCAATTAAAACTATAAATAATAAAAAAAAAATCACTCTCCTTCGCAAGTATCTTCCTTCTCAAAATATCTCACTAAAGCTATGTTTAATACGCCATATTATATTATATTATATTGTATTATGATGTATTGTATTGGATTATATTGTATTGTATTATTCTATTACAAAATTATGTTTGGTTTTGCATTTGTATTAAAATGTTGTATTAAAAAGTTAATTTTGAAAAATATCATTTTTAAAAATTTACATAGAAAAATACTACTTGTAAAATTACCACTTTTTTTAGAAATTTATTTACAAAAAAACTATTTTTTAGATATAAATTTAGAAAAATACTACTTTCAAAAATTTATATAGAAAAATACCACTTTTGAAAGGCATAAAGTGATGTGAGAGAGAAAGTGATGAGAGAAAAATTAAGAACATAAAAAGTGAGGAGAGTGAGTATTGTACAATACTACGTTAAAGTTAAAATTATGTAATACAGTGTAATACATACCTTTTATTCTGTATTAGATTGTATTCTCCGTATTGTATTATATTTTGATGTTGTATTAAATAATACAATACAAAAGCACAACCAAATACAATATAATACAGTCCTTATATAATGTACCAAACATGACCTAACAATTTATTATTTAGAAAGAGCTTAATTTCAATTCATCTTCATTGGATGTGTATAATTAGTTTTGAATTCTTTATCTATATTATCTTTCATATTATAATGAAACTCAGCCATTCTATTGTTATTGTTATGCTTTGCTTCGATCTGATCATGTGATGGAGAGACTTTCTTTATAACTAAACAAAATAAAAATAAATAAAAAATAAAAGAAAGATGGGAGATTGAGAAATTAAGGAGATGAGGGACCTGTAGGTATATGGGCGAATATACATGCTTTTAAAATCATATGAATCAGGAAAGGAGGAAGATCATATACATTTAAGATATTTACTGTTGGGTATTTTTGGAATTAAAGTGTGTGGAAAAAAGAAAAAAAAGATGAAATTTTTTAACTTTTAGTAAGGTATAGTTTTAGAGAATGGTGAGAAGAGAAAATAGAAGAGTGACAATAGATTCCCACTTATTTTAATGTTTATTAATTTAGTTATTAGTTATAAATAAATTTTAAATATATGTGTTTAAAAATTAAAAGATTACTTTGGTAAAAACTTATCAGTCAAAATTGGTGCTTAATCCTGAGATGGTATTAATTTGTTACAAGTTTTAAGTCTGAAAGTCAAATTGATAATAATCAAACTGCAAGTTATAAACTAAACAAATAGTAAAAATATAAAGTATAAAAATGTAATTAATCCAATGTTACCAATACTATTTTTTAAACAATGTTTTAGTTTTTCAAATGACCTAATAAGTTATGTAATAATTTTGCAAATAATTATTCATCTATTCTAAACAAATTAAAAATATAATATAAAATAAAATCCACTATTTCCTAAGGCTAACTTTGTGATTTATAATCAATTTTCCCGACTTAGTTTCACACAAGAATAACAAATTTTAAAAAATAATCAAAGCATAAGCCTTTCTCCTAGGGTACACATCGGGCAGGTTTTTGTGTTTTCAATTTTTCGAGTTTGGGTTTAAGGAGAAGAAGGAACCAAAACTATCAAACCAAATAAGATTCAATTATTTCAGTTTTCAAGTTCGGGCAGGTTTTCGGTCATGTTAAGATTTTGGGAGAAAATGCATGACAAAAGGGATTTTTTTAAAAATATTTATGGTTTTTTAGTCTAGCTATTAAGTGAGTTTTAGATTTTATTTTAGACTATATAATAGCATAAATGGATAAAGAAAAACCACAATTTTATTTATTTATTTACTTTTAGTAAGCTCGGGTTGGGTCCAGTTCAAAATATCTAAACATGTTCGGTTTTTGAATTTTTGGTGATTTTGCGCACTCTTTTTTTTTTTTTTTTTTCTTCCTTTCGTTGGGAGACGATGTACTATTTATTTTGTTAATGTCAGGTACATTGTTGGACACATAATCTGAGCGAGGAATATGGCAGCAGATAACATTATTTACCTTCTTTCAGTAATAGAAAACCAAATTTAAAGGAGTTTTCCTATTTCAGAAAATACAAGGGGTTTTTGAAAAAAAAAAAAAATCCCAAAACAAAATTATTATCACGTAGACACGTAATAAAGAAAAACAATTTAAAATAAAAAAAAATTAACTGCACAAGTTGTTTGTTCTGAATTCGGTTCCGACCCGTCAATCTCTGACTTTTATTTAATTTTAGTTTAATTTAATTTATTATTTTTGAAGTTTTACGAAACACGAAAGAAAAACTTCACTCCTGCTCCAGCGCTTTCTCTCTCTCCTCTGTATAGAAATTTTGGAGGAAAGAGAGAGAGAGAGAGAAGAGTGAACAGAGCAAAGAAGAAAGAGCAAACGAGAAAATAAATAAATAAATACAATAAGAAATCTGAAAAAATCGAAAGAAAGGAAAGGAAAGGTAAAGGAAAGGAAAGGAGGAGAGAAGAAAAGGTATAAGGAAGGAAGCCCTAGAAAATAGGCGATGGCGTCGTCAAAGGTGGTGATAGCATCTGCGTCAACCACGAATGCGGAACTGCCACGACAGTCCTCTATATGTTCCATCTCCACAATCATCAACGACGAAGCTTCCAGAACCCTCGCCTCCGTCACCATGGACGACCTCCTCAACCTCAAGAGCTTCTACCCCGAACAACCGCAACCACAACCACAGCCACAACAGGATCAACCGCAGACGCACCAGGAGCCTCTGCCGGAGGCTCCATTTCCGGCCCCAGGAGTCGACGACGTTTGGAACAGCATCGTCGCCGGCAGAACCGATCGGAGGGCGGAATCCGGCGAGAATGGCGGCGTGATGACTTTGGAGGATTACTTGAGAGACGAGGACGTTAGGGTTCCGGTAGGGTACGGCCAGTTCCAGATGCCGTCGCAGGGAGTGGAAGGTCCGGTCGTGGTGTACGGAAATGGGAGTGGAGGTTCAGGGAGAGGGAAGAGGAAGGTCGTTGAGGAGCCTCTTGATAAGGCCACTGAGCAGAAGCAGAGAAGGATGATTAAGAATAGAGAATCGGCTGCCAGGTCCAGGGAGCGCAAGCAGGTTTGGTTTGGTTTAGGGCTTGTTTTTTCATATTTTTTCTAAAGAATTAGAATAATTAATACTAATTATGTTTTGCTTGAATTATATTTGGTTGCTGTGAAAATGAATTTGAGTGGTTTTGGATAATTTTCTCTAGCAAGTGAAAGCATGCTAGTTTCTTAGGGAAAATTTGAGTGGAAGCAAGCAGGTTTGTTTAGGGCTTTTGTTAGACAATTCGATTTGAGCATATCCTTTTTTTTTAGATGATAATTTCTTGGACGAATTCGGTTTGGATTCTGTGGAAATGTAAATCGGAAAAATGAAAAAGGACAAATTGGAGTGATTTTTGCTCATTCTCTCTACAAGTGAAAGCATGTTAGTTTCTTAGGTTGCCTAAGGCTATGTTTGGTCGGAGGGAAGGAAGATGAGAAGAAGGGAGAGCTACATTACCCAGGGAAGGAGATGAGAGCACTGTTCTTTTGTTTTGTTTAGTGTGAGAAGAAGTAGAGAAGGCAAAAATCCTCTCTGTTGTTTGGGAGGAGGGAGAATGGAAGGAGGGAGAAGGTTTTAGTAATTCCACACTCAGTTAGTCTACTACTTGAGTGTGAAATTCTTAAAATACACTTTACACTCCATAAACTATTCCCTATTTACTCCTTTTTTGGTCGTGAATAAGTTTCAACAGAAAGAGACTGCAAGTGTTGCTGCCCTCCCAAAAAGTGTAAAAGATAGCATTTGATATGTCAAGGTGTTTTTCCAAGCTACTTAGGAGCTAGGCTTTTGTGTGTGTCTCCGATAATCTAAAGTCCAAGGGTATAGTTGATTCTTCTTATTTCTTTTTTATTTCCAACGTTTCTCTTATTGATATTTCCTGGGTGTTCTCTGACTCCAAGGATGATAAAGTAAAGAGATTTTTGAGTTTTTCTTATATTGATCTCCGTATATAAACTGCAAACTCTCCCTTGAGTGGTGATTAATGGGTAGTTGGCTCAGTTGCATGAGATTTTTATTTTTTCCTTGATTCGTGTGCGATAAATTTTCTTGTTTTGGGAACTACATATGATGCTTTCTTGATCAGGTGATAAATATTCTTATTTACATGCGAATAATTATTTTTTTCCTATTTTCAGGCTTACACAGTTGAGCTGGAATCTCTAGTAACACAACTGGAGGAGGAGAATGCACGCTTGTTGAGAGAAGAGGTATGGATCTTTAATAATTTGTAAAATTTAGACTGTTTTGGGGTTTGAGATCATAGCTGCAAATCTGTGCCTTTAGTATGTGTAGTTAACTTGCCTTTCTTTCTTTCTTCCTCTTTTTCATCATCCTTCTTGTCTTGGATCTTCGCTTCTTCTAATTTTATTGTTCTTGGTTTTAAGATAGATCTTTGTGATGAACACAAATTGGTTTAATTATAACTTCCATAGAAAAAATGAAAAGATATCTAAGGTTGAGACAATGGTCCTATTGCTTTTGCCTGTCAAATATTATTTTGTCTATTTTGGTGCCAAAGTTGATAGAAAAGGGTATTAATGCGACATATGATTCTGTTCTCTTAATCTTGCTGTTTGGCGCATCCAACTCCCTAGCTAAATCCTGATGAGTATGATACGCTGTGATTCTAAGATTTTGTTGGGGGTTGGAATTAGAATCATGTAATGACAATCACAATGTAGTGTGCTTATCAGGATTGAGCTTATTGGCTATGTTGTTGGACGAATTCTAGATAATTCATTCATACATTTGGCATGCATTGATTACGAAGCTGCAACTTTTGTAGACATAAATTATCATACCATAGGAACAATTTGATCAATTGAAAATGTGAATGCAGGCTGAGGAAAAGAAGCAAAGGTTTAAACAGGTATGTATCATTTTCTAGAATTTCCCTTATAATATTCTTCCTTGGAAAGTCAAACTTGTTTTGTTTCCTATTATCCATTTGCACCTACATGCGTAAGTTGGCACGTGCTGCAAGCAATCAATGCCTAAATAATGCAAGGAATATCTGCATACGTACGTTCAAATATGTCTTTGTGAATGTAAGTTTTTTTTTACCCTGTAACCGGTCTTTAGTTGTGGTTTTGAAAAATCATATGTTTTCCGAGTTGAACAAGGTTTATTTTAGAATCTATGATATTTGAAATTGTTTTGAATATGATGGCTCAGCTACTTAAAAACTTAAGAACCTTGAAATGAAATTTGGAAGGGGTGTGTCAAGGCAAGACCCATCCTCTTGCGCGCCAATTTCGCCCGAGCTGTCGATTCCTTTGCACACAAACCCATAACCCAGGCACGGGACCCTAAGACCTTTGGGCTCAATGCACGCCTCTTGCTATGAAGTCCCCATGCCGTCAATCTTTTGTGCTTGCTCCTTGAACACTTCCTCAGTCTTGGAATGCTCCTCAAGTTGTTGAACCAGTTGATCCATCTTCTCTAAGATCGACATTTTTCCCAAGATTTCTTTCATGCCTTGCTCCAAGGATGGAAGCTTCTACAAACTCCCTTTTATTGATTCCAATTCCCAACGCAGCTCTTCCCAAACCTCATTAACCTGTTTCCCTACTAAATCAGTGCGACCAACCATGTTCTTGTTCGCGTGCCTAGTGAGAAAGTTCTGATACCAATTGATAGGATCTTAGAACGTAATTAGGGCTCAAAGATGGAATTAGGGTTGAAATTTTCCTCTTATTGCTAAAGATAGTAGTATACAATTGATTATCAGGCTTCAAGAGACCTAATTCTCTCCCTTCATAGTTTTGCTCTAGCTTTCTTAACAAAACAAGTGCCTAACCTCTCACAACCCCAGCCCCCACTCTATATATAACTCACCCGTCTCAACTAACTAATATTGATTACGGCTGATCTCTAACTAAACTAACCACCTAACATTATAACAACCATAACCACCTGTTATTACTCTAAGAAAAGCCACTAAATCCACTTTTAACAATCAGCTCCTAAACCAATAAGATTGGAGATTTATCAAAGGAGCACTGGAGTAGGCAATTATGCAGCCCATAAGGGTTATTAATCCCCTCCTAGGAGTGGGCAAAAACTAGCCATCTGTATGCTGATAGGATTCCATACTTTCAACAACGGCGTTAGATAGCGGGGGAAATTCTGTTAGGCTAAGGCGCAGGGAGGGAATTCTGTTAGATAGCGGAGAATATGCCAGGCCAGCTATTAGCTTATGGTACTGATTCCCTTCTAGAAAGTGCTACTGAGTGAGAAAATATAAAGGGGAGAGTCAGAGGGAGTGGGGGCTAGGAATTTCTGGGTTGATTATGTGCTTTTGCTCTTTGGGAGGGACCAGGCTCTCAAGTACCTGGGTGAACACAACTGTAGATTGAGCTTGATGCACCAATTCTAATAAATTTGCTTCATTATCAGTTCTGGGTTTTATCATGTGCCTTCTTACTTAGCTGCATATGACTCACCTAACCTCCTACTAA
This sequence comes from Trema orientale, assembly GCA_002914845.1. Taxonomy (NCBI): domain Eukaryota; kingdom Viridiplantae; phylum Streptophyta; class Magnoliopsida; order Rosales; family Cannabaceae; genus Trema; species Trema orientale. The sequence goes on from JXTC01000171.1 coordinate 215,243, forward strand.
AGAGGATTGTTGATTTCATTGAAAATAGATGAAAATTCCTAAAATATAGATGTTTACTTTATCTTCCGTGTATACATCTATGTCATATCAACATCCAATTAGTGTACCCATAAGTAGCATTAGTGTACCCATAATGCTACTTCATGAAAGTGTACCCATATTGCTGTATCATGGATGTGTATTACGCTTACGTTATATGGGAAGTGGAAACCTTTTTTAGCCTCATCTTTATTAAATCCTGTGTCTTGAAAAATGACATCTCTTTGGTTCTTGCATCCATTCATGCAACCTGCATTAAAACTTTTACTTTGAGGTTTTGTAATTATTAGAAGCTTTAGGCTTTGTTTTGAACCTGGATTTTTTGTCAAAATTCTAGTTACTCTAAAGTGCATCAAATTTAACTCACTTCCGCTGTATAACTCCTCTCACCCCCCTCCCCCCTTCCCTCTATTAAGAATTTGAACAAGACAAAATGGAATTCCTTCAAATTTTTGTTTCTGTTCCTCCCCAGAAAAAGGGGTTCCAAATAGGGCCTTAATATTAACAGAAACAAAGTATGTAACCTAATATTAACGAGATTGTGCAAAATATGCTTCAATGGAGAAGGTCTTATCAAGCACTTTCCCTGAGTTGGTGTGTGATGTGTAGGAGTTGTGGTGAAAACATTGATCATTTGTTTATTCGCCAACTTCGTGTTGGATCTGTGGCTGAGGCTATTGAGGGAATTTAATTCCTCTTTGGTTATTCCTAAAAGTCTCTATTTTGTCTCCTGATAAGTTGGGAAATGTTGGAGGTAGAATGAGGATAGTATTATGGAATGTTTCTGTTGTGGCTATACTTTCGGCTGTGTGATATAAAAGAATTCAGAGTATTTTTGAAGACATCTTATACTTGGAGGAGATTTGAGAAAAAGTATAATTTTGGATTTGCCTGAAGAATGTTAAAGAGTTTAAAAGTTCGGCTTCTTCTGATTTATTGAGAATTTGGTAATTGTTTAGGTCAATGGGCGGTTCTGTTATTTGTATTTTCTGGTTCTTTTTGTGTGAGGAATTTTGTGGATTTCCTCAACATCTGTATGTTATGCTTGTAAATAATAAATCTTCGTTTCCTATATAACAGAAAAAAGTAAACAAAGAAAAGAAAAATAAAACAGAAAGTCTTCAGGAGGAAGAAAGAATGCCCCAAAATATCATGAATAAGTCTCGTACTAATTGCTTTCAATTATGACTAACGCTTTGTTTGGTAGGACAAATGGGATGGAGAGCGGTGGAGGGAAAGACAAAATCTAGTATTTGGCAGGAATGGAGGGAGGGAGAGGAGAGGTGGAGGGGTTAGGTCTCCCTGTGGACCTACCAAAATGAATCCCTCCCTCTTTGGATGGATTGGAAAAAAGAGTGAAAAAAATGAGTGTACTGACAAATTTACCCTTCAAAATAATTATTAAAAAATATGAAAATGGGTAATATTGTAAGTTTGTAAATAAGTACTCTTTATCCTATCTTTTCTCTATCTTTCACACCAAACAACTTAAGATATTGTTACACTCTTCTCCCTCCTCTTCATCCTTCCTATTCTCCCCGCCTCCTACCGAACAGTGTAAAGGAAGTTCACAGGCCCATTATGATTCTCACGAAAATTTGACTGGTGGCACTAGCTTGATCACGAACCCTTAGCTTGCTGGAATGCAATCAGAATAGGAATGAATTCAAATATGTTAGACAGCTAGGATAAGTTATCGAGGAAGGCATTGATTCTTTTTAAAGTTTTCCTTTGTAAACTTGGAATTTGTTCTTGTGGATTTGTGGAACTGAGGATTCTACTGTTAAATGCCTGCAAATTTGAGGAAATGGGTGGTAAAAGCCTGTCCAAGCAATGGAATGAGCAGTGCATAGGAATTGCCATTTCATTTTACTCAACTGAACCCACCTTTAATTAGAGATGGAGGGTCCACATTCTGTTGTGATAATTCCAAATGCAAATTAATTAATCTGTTTTTAGAGCACCGTTTAGAATATGAACAATTTTGCCTTTGGTCCTTTTGAGTATAGTTTATGTTTTTTTGCCTATTTCTATATTTCGTGTCCTTGTACTTGTGTTTAAACATTGTTATTTCATTTGTCACTTTAGGATGTGTCCTTAAATACACCGTTCATTTGAACTTCGTTAAGATTCGAGACATTGGATTGTACAAGTGGACATAATCGATTAGGCTAGCAAGTGTTCTGATAACTTCTTTTTGTGGCAGCATAAGTGATAAAAGGGTAATTTCCAGAGTTTTAAATATATTTGTTTTGTTTGCTAAAATATATATATATATATATATATATATATATATATATATATATATATATATATATATATATATGGGTTTGGTTTAAATGGTTACAACAATATTTACCCATGGATGGTTACAATGGTTTAAGCCCTTAGATCTAATATCCTACNAATTTATTTGTGACCATGGATGGGTACTTAAAAAAATAGTGATGGCATTAAAGTTTTTTGGTCAGCATTAAATTTTTTGGTCAGCATTAAATTTTTTTGGCCAACCACCAAACTAATCACCACCGTAGGATATTAGATCTAAGGGCTTAAACCATTGTAACCATCCATGGGTAAATATTGTTGTAACCATTTAAACCAAACCCATATATATATATATATATTTGTTTTGTCAAATGTAACCAGTGTTTTTGTCCCTTCTGCTCTCTGTTTCTGGTGAATTAAATTTTCCTTACATATGAGAGGTGTATATGCAGAAAGCTGTCTGCTTTCATTTTTTTTTTTAAATAGTCTTCCTACTTGCTTTTTAGAAGTCTTCTACTCGTTCAAGTGATTCAAAGCCACCTTGTCAACACATAGGTCAGTAAACATAAAAGCAGCTAGGCAATATTCGTGCAGCTGGGATTATTGTAGTTGATTGAATTCAACTTGTCGATTTTAATCTGCATCTCAATGGTTTTCTTTGGCCAAAATGAAAGCTTGTGTGCAGTATCTATACATTATATGCATGTGGTTTGAAATGATTGCTTGCTCCACTGATTTGATAAAATTGAATTGCCAGTCTACTAGACTTTGTGATTGTGGAGTTTTTTTATTTGTCATATTGAAGGTGTTGCTTGTGGCTGTTTCGCAAATTCCTCCTAGAACGCAATTAGGGATTACATTCTTGGTAGTGAACTGAGATATTTTAAATTAGGTCTATGGTTTGCTCCCTTGAGGTCTGGGTTTGATTCCTCGTTAGGACCCACCTAAGTAATATGCTAGAGTTTTCTGCCTTCCTTAGATTGTAGGGTTCAGAAGAAGGACAAGTATAAAAAACGAAAAATTTAATTTAGGTCATATGTTGTTTAGCTTTTTTATGAGAAAAATGTCGTGAGTTTCATGATCTACTTGAACACCTCATGAATTTCCGGTTTGGTCAGAAGGAAACTTTGTGCTGTAATAGTTAATGAAGTTGCAAGGCCAAATTCTAGATATGATCACCACCAACACTATTATTATCTGTTCAATTATTGTGAAATAGCTGAGTTGAATAAAAACCATTAATGGATTTGGTTGCTCGCAGATGTAACGCTTTTTTTTTTTTTTCCCCCTCATTATTATGGCAGCTTATGGAAACTCTGGTTCCAGTAGTGGAAAAGAAGATAACACCGAGGGTTCTTCGAAGAGTCCAATCTGTCCAGTGGTAGACTATTCTTTATATCTGCTTATTGGTAAGATGGGTGATACTATTGAAGATGTAGAAATCAATTGGTAGAGCAAAGAGAGAGTTTTATGGAGTCGAGGAAAATAGAAAGGAAAATAAGTAAAGGGAGGGGGATAAATTAGTCGACTGATTAACCTTTGGTAGTTTAAGTTTATCTGTAAAGAGAAATGGAAATGGATTGCAGCTAAAGAGTAGAGTAACTTCGGGGTGAAAATGATGATTCGTAATTTAGGATCCTCTAATCCAGAGCTTATGCACCCTTGGCATCTGCTGGATTTGGTTATATATATATGCTTTTTTCTTCGTAGAAAGAAAACATGATAGCCCAGCATTGATTATGGCAGAGGGAAGTGATGGAACTTAATTGATTTTCACTAATATGACAAAACATTAAGATAGTAATACCAGTATATACCATTTACATCTTTTGTATATATTGTTATAAGTGATATCCCTGATGTTGCGTCACCAAGAAAACTCGAATATGATTTGTACTTTATATCTTTTGATGAGACTAACCATTACTTGTGTGATGCTCTGATGCTATCAGAAAGGAGTACCAACTCCTGTGGCCTGTTTCTATAAACGGATTTAGTTAGAGGTGAGTGGGTGTATATGCTAATGCACCTACTCATTCTTTTTATTTATTTTTTATTATTCTATCACAAAGTGCAAATTCCAGGGGAGCTTTACAGTTTCCCCAAAAATAAATGACATAATGATCTCATAAAAAAGGGGATTCGTTATTGAAAATTAAACCCCCGAAAGTATCAGATCAGTTACTTTACATATCAAGCAAAATTAATCCATCTACAAATATATGTTTAGTTAAATATGCTCTGTATTTGGTCGGAGGAAATCTCTCCACAGATTGTGTTTGTTGTACTTCAGGATTTTTTAAAACAGAAGCATCTTTTCTCTCTATTTTATTTTATTTTCTGGCTCCTAATCAGAGTATAGGGCTGTTCAAGTGCCTTTTCTCCCTCATTTTTAAGTGCTTTCAATTATTTGAACTATTTTCAGTTTTAATAGTTCTTTTATTTTTTATTTTTCCAGTTTATGCTTTAGGAGTTTAAACTCAGGCAATTTGTGTCATTTTGTGTTGACTTATTTATATAATGGGATTCATATTATTCATGGGTTACCTATTTAATGAAAACATCGTTAGATTGACGTTTCACAACACTTCTAAACATCATGATTATCCATTTATTTGATTTTTCGCTTCAGTTTTACTTTATTAAGATAAGCCAGCTCATTACTTTATTTTTTTTTGATTTGATTTACAAGAAATTCTTTAAAATATGTTTTGTGAAGTAATTATTTAATTTTTATGATATATTTTGATTAAAAAAAATGAATTAATTGTGTCAATTTGAGTCAATTTCGTATCAAACAAGTTAGTTAAAATTGTAGATTTCGAGTCGTATTATCGTGTCGTACTTAAATTGATAGCCTACATTAAAGGGTAAAATGTTCTTTTCAACGGTTTTCAGTTTTTACCATAGTTGTGGGCATAGTGCTATTTGATATCCATACAGATTGAAATTTAATCTCAAATAGAAGTATAATAAAAAAAAAAAGAAAAAGTCTCAAATGGTTGAGAAGGTGTGGATTTTATTGCTAAAACACTAATTGTTACTTTTTTTTTTTGATATTAACCTATATTTTATTTGAGTACAGTTGTGTACAATGATCACGAGATGATCGACCGAGAGTTCTTTATATATGGACCGACTTTGAAGTACGAACTAAGAGAAACCCCTATGAATTATCAAGTTTTTCGTTAAAAATTATAAATTATGGATTCATAGAATTCAATCATATTTGGATAGATTATCTTTTATACCATGTAGTTGACTGTTTATTTAGTTTATATTTTGTGTTTTGGTTATTATGAATATTGATTTTTAAATTTAAAATTTTTGATAAATTTATAATATTTCTGGGTCAAACACCATTTTGATTATTGAGTTTAACAAAATATCGTTCTAAACTATATATATAAACCAAAAATAATTTAAATTCAAAGCTTAAACAGCAATTAAAATTAATAACTAAGTTAATCAATATTCTAAAAAAAAATTGAAAAAACTAAGATTTTTTAAAATATTAATTAAATTAATTATTACTTTTTAAGAAGCTTTAAATTTAAATGGTAATTATCAACTGCTAATAAGAGCCTCAGACCTTTGTCATCATCAGCAACCCTCAAGCCTCTACTGATGCTTATCCCTCAAATCACTTTGTTTCTTTGCTAAGACTAACTTCCTCTCCTTCGCTTTGTAAATCTTTTGCTTCTAAGTTAGAGTATTTATATGAACTTAACTATGTCTCATAATAAAGTAAGACTACCTCAGAAGACCTTTATCTCATTAACTCTTACCATATTTTTGCCAAACCTTCTTCCTTGTTCACCCAATCCATAAAGTCTTTAATCAAACCTACCCCTCGTAACACAAAGAATATGTCCAGTCCACCAAATTTGACCAGTGTGAGCTTCTTGCTACCAACAAAGAACTCTATGTCACCCTACAAATCTCACCAGAATTCCCGCCTCAATGGCTTGACCAAGGTTTTAGTCACATCTATTTTGGAGCCATTCGTGTTGCCTTAACCTACCACGACCGAAAGGTCTCCCCGTTTGTGCAAAAATCGCTCTTCTGGATACAAGAATGTTGAAATACCAACATGTTTGTATAGGTATCATTCAAACAACCCTTAATGCAGGCACATACATTGTCACCTTTTACCTAAATTTTTGTATATCGTTAAAAGACAAAAGATTGTCAGATGCCTTCAAAGTCCAACTATAAATAATTAGAGTCGAACAAGACCCACAAGCCATGGGAGCAACCTTCCATTACCAGATGGTATATCGGGTCCAAAACCATGCTTTAGACTTAGCCCTTCCAACAACCTCAGACGCCTTGCTCATCTCAGTTAATTCTCATCACGTACCAAGCTGTACTCATATCCCAAGGCAGATGTCAACCGAAGAGCTCAAGAAGATAATTCTCCACTCCTGGATAATAAGTTATGAACAACTACATCAGCCTCAGGTGCCAATCCAGTCGTCATATCCCTCTTTCAAAACATTGAAGGATGGGAAAAAAGAGATCACCTTCAACGAAAAAGAAGAGGTGCCAGACTACTTCACAACTCAGTATATGATGTCTACCATTATTCTTGCCACTGCAGAAATCGAATCTTTTGATAAAGATGGAAATTCCTGTTATCCTTTCAATTCAAACACAGGACATTGCTAATGGGATGTATGCAATTGCCAAATGTGCTCAACAGATGACTTTACAGAAATAAAATCCCAGATAAAGAAGACACACTATCTACTTAGAGAATAATATGAAGTAGGGTCAACAAAAGTAGGTCTCCTCAGATAGCCATCAGGAAAATTTGACTATATAGTCAAATATTCCTGCCCTCAGGATATTCAACATAGTCCTCAACTACCACCTAGTGGATGGGATGATGATGACAAGAAAAATCAAGACCAAAATGCTCAACAGGTTCTACCCTGCTACAGAAAAAGGACAAAATGGATATAGAAAGAACGGAGGCAGAAGCAGCCAATCACCCCTATCCAAATTTTGATGATGTCTTCCTATGATAAAGACTTTCCATCCTTTGGAGGCTTTAACGATCAAATAGGAACGACAACGCATCAACCAAAGGTTATCAATCCCACTATCAGAGAACCAGACGGGTCAACAAAGAAGATCTCACCTGCAGAGGCAATATTAAATTGGCAAACTGGGAACATGATTGCCCAAAATTCCATCTTACAGAAAATACTACAGGACTTGCTACTCAAATTGTAGTCTAGAATTCAAATTACCCATGAAGAGCTTATGATCCTGATACGACAAGGGGCGATCCCAAAACATATCTTCTTAGCAAAGGAAGCAAAAATGAAGAGCCTCAAGAATCAGTATACCACCTTACAGGAACAACTACGGCAACTCCAACAAAACAACAACCAACAACAATCCATGGATGCTATACCATGGATGTTTTCAACATTACCAAAAACCTATCAACTTTTAACCATAACAGTGCCTTCTGGAGAGGACCCGATCTTGCGCCTACAAAGAATTCTTTACCAAGAAGAAGACAAACAAAAGACGAAGACCAAAGGAAAGCAAAAAGAGGCGGAGTCTTCAATTAATCGGCCTGTTAACCTTCCACCAAAACAGCTGATGGTGCAAGAAAGTGGCTCCACTCTAAATCCACTAACAAAAGTCATCCAGCAAAACTGTCTCTAGAACTTGTCTTAGATCAACCTCCAAGAAGGACCTTCTGAAGAGGACCCATAAGAAGATTCATCAAAAGAAGAATAGTCCACAACTACAGAAACATCTGACGATAATAATGAACTTCCGCAACAATTTATAACCCAAGGAACATGCACCTTGGGAACAACAAGAACAGAGCCTATTATTGAAGAGCAAGAAGAAGAAACAGACTCAACCCAGATAGGAACAAACCAACCATAGGCACCAAAGACGTCTAGAGGAAAATTCCAGACGTTTATCCTCGATAATTTACCACCACCCAAATGGAGAAGCCGTTTCCAAGAATTCAAAGCTTGGCTTCTTCTAGAAGCCCAAAAACCTAAAAGTCAGAGGAGAAATCCTCCTTAATTTTGCTTCTGGATTTATAGGAATCTTGCATGAGTTGTGACAAAGTCTTGGGGAATATAGACAACTGCAATTCCTACACACGTCGATTGAAGGAGCCTTGAATCATCTTGACTTAGAATTTTGTGAATAAGAAGCTCAGATAACAAAACGACTTAGGGCAGAATTCTGCAAGATGAAATGTTGTTCCATGCAAAGAAAAGACCTAGAAAAGCACTTCCAACAGATGACCAAAAACTTCTATCTTATTGGAGGAGTCGATGACCTAAATCTTAAACAAGCCTTCCTGTCATCCATTCTAGACCTTCTTGGTGAAGAAACTTTCAGGCTCTTATCCTCCACTACAACATACAACACCTGGCGAATTATACCAACTTGTGCTCAGAGCACTTGATAAAATATGCTCACAAAACAAGTTCCTTCAAGAACACATGAAGCAGACCAAGCAACTGGACAAAGCGTACAGCCAAAAAGACCTTCTAACAAAATGCTTAGCTCACAACACATGTTCGTGCACTCAAACTTTCCCACAGCAAGAAGAAGAAGAACTGAAGGCATTGGAGGTTACTCAGAAAGAAAAAACGATTTAGAAAAACTTCAGAAATTTGTGGAAAAAAGGGTCATTTGTAAAATAATGCCCGAAAGGAAACACAACCCAGATGATTTCTCATATCGAAAATACAATCAAGATTTCACTATTAGACAATGATGTGGAATCAATTTTTTTGTTAGATGAAGAAATCAATCCAGACACAGTTTGTGCTCTACAACTTCCTTCAGACTCCTCTGAATAGTCAGAACAAGAGGAGGAAGAAGAAGAAGCTGATGGAAAGTATTAGAATGCTGCCATTAATACTATACAACCAGTATCTGCCCTGAAAATGTAGGTTCTTCCCTTAAAGTACTCGAAGCCAATCGAAGTTGCAGCCTTTGTTGACACAGGAGCGTCCTACTCAATTCTGAACCCAGACATTCTCCCTCCAAAATATTGGAAGAAAAAGAAGCAATACTTCTATGCTGCCTATAATAAAGTCTTCTCGATAGATCTTATTAGCAGACCAATCAAGCCACAATTCGTCCCAGGATGTTCAGTGATACACAGAGTTCTTGGTTCAAAACTCCCTGGAAAAGATTTGATAATCAGTTTCGATATTTTTACAAAAAAGAAGGGATTGAGAATTCTACCAAGAGACTTAGCCTACAAGTAGTACTTCTCAGCCTAGGAACCTGTTCCAAATTTTTTCCATATCACTAATAATCCTTTCCTGGCTATCAAACAGAGGTTAGTAGAAAAATCATGTGCAAAGTCCCATTCTAAGTTCCTGCTAAAATGTGATTATCCTCTGTGGAAAAATAAAAGATATTTCATTACACTACCATTCAAAAAGAATGAGGACATCAATCCGACAAAAGCTAGCCATTTGGAAACGAATCGAGAACACCAGCAAATAGCCATAAGGGAATGCATAGAACTTAAACAACAAGTGCTTATTGAAGACATCAACTCTGCATGGGCATGTCACGCATTCTATATCAATAAGAGATCAGAATGAGTAAGAGGAAAACAAAGACTGGTAATTAATTATCAGCCCTTAAATCATTTTCTAGCTGATGATAAATTTTCACTTCCAAACAGAAACTCTTTGTTTTCCAGTATTTCTCAAGCAAAAATATTTTCAAAATTTGACCTAAAAGTCAGTTTTTGGCAATTAGGGATCAAACTAGACGAACAGCCCAAAACAACCTTTTGCATTCCAGGCCAATACTATCAATGGACTATTATGCCATTTGGGCTTAAAACAGCTCCATCACTATTCCAAAAGGCTACGATAGTTATTTATGGCTCAATTATAAATCAAACCTTCATGTACATTGATGATATTTTTTTGTTCTCTCCGATGAAAAGGCCCATAGTAACCTTCTAATCCAATTCATAGAAATCACAAAGAAGCATGGAATAATGCTCTCAGAAAAAAGGATGGTTATAGGTCAGTCCAGAATAGAATTTTTGGGTATGAAGTTATATGATGGCTAATTTGAAGCCCAGCACCACATAGCCCAAAAACTTCTGAAGTTCCCGGATCATGACCTCACAAAGGTCCAGATACGACAGTTCCTTAGCATAGTCAATTATTTGAAGGATTTTGTGCCTCATCTATCAAAGCTTACTAGTCCTTTAACTACTATGCTCAGAATAGGAGCTCAACAATGGACCCCATAGCAGACTGAAGCGGTCAAAAGATTAAAAGGGGAAATGCAGACATTACCTCCACTCTGGATTCCCTCTGATGGTAAGAGAGTACTCCAGACAGATGCAAGTTACCAACATTAAGGTGAAGTTTTATTGGAAGAAGATAAAGAAGGAAAAATAAGAGTATGTGGATACAAAACTGGCAACTGTAAAGATTCTCAAATCCACTACCATTCCACGTTCAAAGAATTGCTAGCTGTAAAAATGAGAATAATGAAGTTTGAGTTCCACTTAATTGGACATTACTTCTTGGTGGAAGCATACTTCTCATCTTTTCAAGGAATGATGACCTTCAAATAAACCAAGCCTGTTAAGGCCCAGCTTCACCGGCTAGCCATGTGGTTTTCCCGGTATTCCTTCGAAGTTAAGCATATCAAAGGAAAAAATAATATTATCTTAGACTTCTTATCTAGGCCACCTCAAGACAGTATTAATAGTACTGCCCAAGCCAGTTGTAGAACCATCAAAGCCATCCCAGTTCTACCACAGGTATACACTATGGCATCCTCTTAAACCTCCCATTTCCCACCATCCTTCCCGAAAGATGCCCAGAAAATTGTCAAGAGTTGACGACTTTAAGGAAAAGCTGTTCAAAGGGCATTGGCCCTACAATCTTGGCTCAGCCAAAAAATCGGACCACCAGTAGCAAAAGAATTAGGTATCCATCCTGTTTACCCATTTTCAAAATTACTATCATTTAAGGACACCTTTTTCATGCCCAAACAATTGGCCTACTTCTTTTGGTATCTGGCAAGCTCCTACACAATTATTATTAAAATACAAACCAATCAGATGAGGACAATAATGCGAAGCTACCAAGAGAAAGAAAGAATTCCATCCTGTCTACTAGGTCCAAATAGACTTGCTTCATTGGATCCATACTCTCTCTGACTGGGACCAAATCATGACAGATGAGTGGAATAAGGTCAAAGAGAAAAGGCCAACCACATTGGTAGATGCACCAAAGTTCTTTGGAGACAGCTCCATCCATGTCTTTGACTGTTGGATAATACTTTTCCTGAATCTTTCATTCACAAAAGAAGGAAGCACTATCGTATCCTACACCATCAATGCTGAAGTCTACAGATCCAGTGAACACCAGATGGTCACTATAGGAAACCCAAAATATCCGCAGCTTCAAAAGATATTATTATTAAAAAATGGAATAAATTCTCGGTGAGATATGGCCTAAACCAAAAGATGATACATCTTGGGAACATTATTCTCGAGCCTATACAGCTCAGATGGATAAAGATATGAAGCATTTCCTCACCCACAACAATGATGGGCCCTGGATGCCTCCAGAAGAAAACCAATCTACTGCAGACAGTACTGATGCTGTCAATTATCAAGCTTCGGTATTTCAATATTCTCAGGACCTATATGACCAGTCTCCTTTATCGATGTCCCAAATCAATTATGAACTCATTATAACCACTACGTGCCAACGTGTAGAATCCGGATGTGACTCCATAAAAGATCTTTATAATTCAACCACTGCCTTATCCCTCGAAGACGAGATGATATTAAACTACATGAATCTGTGGCCATAGCCACGTGACTCGTCAGACAGTGATAAAGACATTATGAACTCCAGTCCTAGCCATGAACCGATTTTTGGATGGTAGCCACTTATCCAAACCTCAGCCTAGTCCTGCTTTTAGCTTTTATAAAAAGAGATTCTTTCTCCTTTAGCCAGAGTCTGTTTTTAGCTCTTGTAAAAATAGATTCTTTCCCTGTTTTTAGCTCTTGTAAAAGGAGATTCTTTCTCCTTTAGTCAGAGTCTGATTTTAGCTTTTGTAAAAAGAGATTCTTTCTCCTTTAATCACAGTCTGATTTTAAAATTGGCAATTTTCATTATCCGATTCACTATGCCTTATTCTGAGGGAAGAATGGAGATTTATACAACCAAGGAGAGAGAACACCTCACAAATCGACGAGAGACCTTACAGCAAAAAGAGACTCCTTTTACAAAAGCTAAAATCAGATTCTGACTAAGGGAGAAAGAATCTCGTTTTACAAAAGCTAAAAGCAGACTCTGACTAAAGGAGAAAGAATCTCTTTTTACAAAAGCTAAAAATGGGAGCAGGCTGATGTTTGGACAAGTTGCTACAATCCAAAAACTGATTCATGGTTAGGACTAGAGTTCATGATGTCTTTATCACTGTCTGACGAGTCATGTGATTGTGGCAATGGATTCATGTGGTTTAATATCATCTTGCCTTCGAGGGATAAGGCAGTGGTTAGACTATAAAAATCTTTTGTGGAGTCATATTCGGATTCTACACGTTGCCACGTAGTGATTCTGGTGAGTTCATAATTGATTTGAGACATCAATAAAGGGGATTGGTCATATAGGTCCTGAGAATCTTGAAATACCGAAGCTTGATAATTGACAACATTAGTATTGTCTG
>JXTC01000171.1:228295-258461 GCA_002914845.1 Trema orientale
GGTTTAGGCCATATCTCATCGGAAATTATTCCATTTTTTAGGAATAATATCTTTTGAAGTTGTCGATATTCTGGGTTTCCTATAGTGACTATTTGGTGTTCACTGGATCCGTAGACTTTAGCATTGATAGTGTAAGAGACGATAGTACTTCCTTCTTTTGTGAATGAAAGATTCAGGAAGAGTATAGTCTACAGTCAAAGACATGGATGGAGTTGTCTCTAGGGAACTTTGGTGCATCTACCAATGTGGTTGGCCTTTTCCCTTTAACCTTATTTCACTCATCTGTTAGGATTTGGTCCCAGTCAGAGAGAGTATGGAACCAGCGAAGAAGTCTATTTGGACCTGGTAGACAGGATGAAATTCTTCTTTCTCTTGATAGCTTCGGATTGTTGTCCTCATCTGATTGGTTTATATTTCGATAGTGATTGTGTAAGAGCTTGCCATATACCAAAAAAAGTGGGCCAATTGTTTGGGCATGAAAAAGATGTCCTTAAATATTAGTAATTTTGAAAGTGAGTAAACAGGACGGATCATTGGTGGTCCGATTTTTTGGATGAGCCAGGATTGGAGGGCCAATGCTCTTTGAATAGCGTTTTCTTGAGGTTGTCGGCTCTTGACAATTTTTTGGGCATCTTTTGGGAAGGATGTGGGAAAATGGAGATTTGAGAGGAGGATGCCATAGTGTATATCTGTGGTAGAACTGGGATGGCTTTGATGGTTCATACAACTGGCTTAGGGAGTACTATTTATATTGTCTCGAGGTAGTCTAGATAAGAAGTCTGAGATAATATTATTTTTTCCTTTGATATGCTTAGCTTCGAAAGAATACTAGGAAAACCACGTGGCTAGTCAGAGAAGCTGGGCATTAACAGGCTTATTTTGTTTGAATGTCATCATTCCCTAAAAAGATGAGAAATCTGTTTCTACCAAATAAGTGATGTCCAATCAAGTAGAATTCAAACTTCATTATTCCCATTTTTACAGCTAGCAATTCTTTGAACGTGGAATGGTAGTGGATTTGAGAATCTTTAAAGCTGCCACTTTTGTATCCACATAATCTTATTTTTCCTTCTTTATCTTCTTCCAATAAGACTGCACCCTAATGTTGGTCACTTGCATGCTGCGTCCCCTAATGTTGGTCACTTGCATTTGTCTGGAGTACTGTCTTACCATCAAAGGGAATCCAGAGTAGAGGTAGTGTCTGCATTTTCCTTTTTAATCTTTTGACTACTTCAGTCTGTTGTGGAGTCTACTGTTGAGCTCATTTTCTGAGTATAGCAGTTAAAGGATTGGTGAGCTTTGAGAGATGAGGCACAAAGTCCCTCAAATAATTGACTATGCCAAGGAACTGTTGTATCTGGACCTTTGTAAGGTTACAATCCGAGAACTTCAGAAGTTCTTAGATTATGTGGGGCTAGGCTTCGAATTGGCTATCATATAACATCATATGCAAAAATTCTATTTTGGGCGGACCTATAACCATCTTTTTTTTTTTTTTTTTTTTTTTTTTTTTTTTTCTGAGAGCATTTTTCCATGCTTATCTGTGGTTTTTGTTAATTGGGCTAGATGGTTACTATGGGTCTTTTCATCAGGAGAGAACAAGAGAATATCATCAGTGTAGATGAGGGCTTGGTTTAGAATTGAGCTATAAATAGCTATCACAATCTTTTGGAATAGTGATGGAGCTGTTTTAAGCCCAAATGGGATAACAGTCCAAGTGTTGGTTTGGAATGCGAAAGGCTGTTTTTGGTCATTCGTCTAGTTTGATCCCTAATTCCAAAAACCGGCTTTTAGGTCAAAATTTGAAAATATTTTTACCGAGGAAAGATTGAAAAACAAAGAGTTTCTATTTGGAAGAGGAATTTATCATCAGCTAGAAAATAATTTAAGGGCTGAAAATTATTTTTGCGTGACATGCCCATGCAGAGCTGGTGTTTTCAATAAGCCCTTATTTTTTAAGTTCTTCGCATTCCCTTATGGCCATTTATTGGTATTTTCGATTCATTCTCGGATGGCTAGCTTTTTTGGGTTGATGTCTTCATTCTTTTTGAATGGTAGTATGATGAAATATCTTTCATTTTGCCATAGAGGATGATCGCATTTCAGTAGGAACTCAGAATGGGACTCTGCACGTGATTTTTCCACTAACTTCTTTTTGATGGCCAAGAGAGGATTATTAGTGACATGGAAAAAATTTGGAACTGGTTCCTAGGCTGAGAAGTACTGCTTGTAGGCTAAGTCTCTTGGAAGAATTCTCAATCCTTTCTTTTATGTAAAAATATCGATGCCGATGATCAAATCTTTTCTAGGGAGTTTTGAACCAAGAGCCCTGTGTATCACTAAAAATCCCAAGAAGAATTGTAGCTTGACTGGTCTACTAATAAGATCTGTCAAGAAGACTTCACTATTGGCAGCATAGAAGTATTGCTTCTTTTTCTTCCAATATTTTGGAGGGAGGATGTCTGGGTTCAGGATTGAGTAGGATGCTCCTGTGCCAACAAAGGCTGCAACTTTGATTGGCTTCGAGTACTTTGAGGAAAGAACCTGCATTTTCAGGGTAGGTACTGGTTGTATAGCATTAATGGCAGCAATCTAGTACTATCCATCAACTTCTTCTTCTTCTTCCTTTTGTTCTGACCATTTAGAGGAGTATAAAGGAAGTTGTAGAGCACAAACTGTGTCTGAATTGATTTCTTCATCTAATGAAAAGATTGATTCCACATCATTGTCTGATAGTGAAATCCCAGTTGCATTTTCGATATGAGAAATCATCCTGGCTATCTTTCCTTTCAGGCATTGTTTTGCAGAATGACTCTTTTGTCCACAAATGTGGCAACGATTTGAAGTTTTTCTGAATCATTTTTTCTTTTTGAGGAACCTCCAAGGCCTTCGGGTCTTCTTCTTCTTGCTGTGGGAGAATTTGGAAAATCTAGAGGATTCTTTGGCGTGCTTGTGTCTTCTGAACCGCTTTTGAGTACACGAACATGTGTTGTGATCTGAGCACTTTGTTAAAAGGTCTTTTTGGCTGCAGGCTTTGTCCAGTTGCTTGGTCTGTTTCATGTATTCTTGATGGAACTTGTTTTGTAAACACATTTTATCAAGTGCTCTAAGCACAAGTTGGTATAATTCTCAAGTATTTTATTTTGCAGGGTTTTCCCATTGGAAGATAAGAGCCTGAAAGTTTCTTCGCCAAGAGGGGTCTGGAATGGATGACAGGAAGGCTTGTTTAAGATTTGGATAATTGACTCCTCCAATATGATAGAAGCTTTTGGTCATTTGTTGGAAGTGCTTTTCTAGGTCCTTTTCTTTGCATGGAACAACATTTCATCTTGACGAATTCTGCCCTAAGTCGTTCTGTTATCTTGGCTTCTTGTCCACAGAACTCTATGTAGAGATGATTTAGGGCTCCTTCAATCGACGTGTCTTGTAGGAATTGTAGTTGTCTGTATTCCCCAAGACTTTGTTACCAATTGTACAATATTTATGTGAATCCAGAAGCAAAATTAAGGAGGATTTCTCTTCTATGACTTCTAGGTTTTTGAGCTTCTTAAGAAGCCATGCTTTGAATTCTTGGAAACGACTTCTCTATTTGGTTGGTGGTAAATCATCTAGGGTAAAGGTCTGGAATTTTCCTCTAGACGTCTTTGGTACTTGTGGCTGATTTGTTCCTATCTGGGTTGAGTCCCTTTCTTCATCATGCTCTTCAATAATAGGCTCTGTTCCTGTTGCTCCCGAGGTGCCTGTTCCTTGGTCATGAATTGTTGCAGAGGCTCATCATTATCGTTAGATGTTTACGTAGTTGTGGTCCATTCTTCTTCTGGCATAATAATTCGACTCTTCTTTATAAGCGAAACTGATCTTTTGAAGTACCTGAATCCAATTTTTATTTCTTTTCTTGAAAGTATTAATCTATACATATATAAATAAATTAATAATCGTCATAAATTTAGTATGGTTAGTAATATTACATACTTCTCTTATTAAGATTTAGTGTTCCAATCTCATACTCTCTATGTCAAAAAAAAAAAAGAAAAAATTAATTTATGAATATCAAAAAGTTTATATGAACTTTATTTATATTATCTCGAAATACTTAATTTTGTCCTCAATTTTTATGGTAATTTTTCTTTGGATGTTTCTTTAGAAACTCTTTCTAATCCTGTATTGGTTTGTGTTGACTATGTGTATTTTAGTATTACTATGGTCCCTTGACTATTCATGTTGTTACGATTTGGTGCCTCTGATTTCAATTTTGCCAACTAACTCCCCAAAGTTTCTTTTTTTAGCATCCATGATCCATTCCAAATTAGTTACAGGCGTTAAACAACATAAATGGAATGTGTGGAGCATATGGACTCATCTAATGAGGGCCATAAGGGTCAAAAAAGTCGAGGAATTGAACCGCCAAACTAAGCCAGAGAAAAAAAATGGAGGTCAAGAACAGACTTTAGATTAAACAAGATCCACAATTAATAATGAGAAAGCATTTTATAGAAAAACCATAACTACTGTGTATCCTGAGAAAACCACTGAGATGAGGAATTAAACACAGCCAAACTTTTTTTCCCCCCCATCCAAAAGGTATTCCCGGCCGAACTATAACACAGAAAAGAAAATAGTATTAGAGATGCATAGTTAATAGTTGAGTAGATTATTAGTTGAGTAGATTATTACTCTTATTTAGGTTTCTAACGCTTATATCTACAAAAATCGAAAAAAATTACAAAAATACGGAAGTCAAGCTTTAATCCAATTTTCGTACGACTTTTATTAGGAAAATATCACTTTTTAAAAAATATTTAGAAAAGTACCATTTTTAAAATTGTTACTAGTTACCGGTTTCTGAAAATTAGTTACTGGTTTCCAGTTATATACCAGTCATAAATATTTTTAGTTACTAGTTACCAGTTTCGAGAAACTGATTACTTGATACTAGTTACTATTTTAAAAAATGATATTTTTCTAAATATTTTTTAAAAACAGTATTTTTTTAATAAAAACCGTACCTCTCCTTACAAAACACAAAATCACTGTATTTTTAAATTTTTTTTTAGAAATACCGTATATTATCTAATTTCCCCCTCTTATTTTAACAGAGATTTTTTTAAAAAAAAAAAAAATCGATTTCGCTGCTAGCCATTGCAGATGGTACTAAGGTACATTCTAACAGATAGTTTGGCTATCAACAATCTAAGGTGAAAAAGGTATACTTTAAAGGGTTTCTAACACTTATACCTACAAAAATCGAAAAAAATTATAAATATACGGAAGTCAGACTTTTTTCTAATTTCGTACGGTTTTTATTAGAAAAATATCACTTTTAAAAAAATATTTAGAAAAATATCATTTTTAAAATAGTTACTGCTTACCGGTTTTAAAAAACTGGTTACTAGTTACCAGTTATATACCAGTTATAAATATCTTAAGTTACCAGTTACTAGTTTCCAGAAACTGGTTACCAAAAACTAATTACTATTTTAAAAAATGGTATTGTTCTAAATATTTTTTAAAAAAGAGTATTTTTCTAATAAAAACTGTACTGTACCTTAAAAAATACAAAACCACCGTATTTTTCAAATTTTTTTCAGAAACACCGTATATTAAATATAGGCTAAATCCAAAGTACGAGCATTAAAGTGTTATTACAAATCCAAATATGAGTTGCTAAGTAGTTACCAACTAGTAAACTAGTAACAATCTTCCTCTTCTAGTCACTCTGTTCCAAAGTTACCCAAGTCACACTACACACCACCTGAGAGGAGAAAAGATAAGGAGGTGAGTATTCTCATGCTCAGTAGGAATTCAATTATCTTTTTGGAATGAATGCAACTTTTCAAACATGCATGGTTAGTACCTTTCCAAAATCCATTTATAAATTTTACAAAATAATCGAGATCAAGAGTAATCATGTAATCAAAACCAAACCAAAGTCACAATATTGTACATATTACAAATCAACCAAGTATATGTATGAGCTCTCATCCTCCTATCGCGGTCCTGTAATACCTCTTTAGCAGAGGTACCCAGTATCCTGACACTATCCGGAAGTGTGTCAGCAAATCCTGCGTAGGGACTTAGGTCTTTCACCTAGCGCTGCAGCAACTCGCCGGCGATCTAAATACTATGATACTAAAATGGAACTCAAATATAGGGGTGTCAATTCGTGTCGACGGGTCGGGTTCGTGTCGAGTTGAAGTCTAATATATACATAAATTATGTCAACCCGAACCCGACCCGTGACCCGTCGTGTCAGAAAACCATCAACACTAACCCGACCCGCACCTAAAACGGGTTGACCCGAACCCGACCCGCACAACCCGCTTTTGGTGAATAACATCCAACTCACAACCCGATTTTGACCCGTCAACCCGTTTTTGACCCGTCAACCTGCTATGACCCGTATTTTTTTTACTTATATTTTCTTTTTCTAAGGCTATTATTGTCTCATTTTAAAATAAATAAATTAGGAGTAATTTATAAATATAATTAATAACTTATATTCTCAAACACTTAAATTGTACAAATTAAATATATCTATAATAATAGTCATAAACAAATTAAATAAAAAATATTTTTATAATTTAATTATATATATTTGTTGGCGGGTCAAACGGGTCAAGTTCGTGTCAAGCGGGTTGACCCGAACCCGACCCGTTTTTTATTCGTGTCAGACTGGTCGACCCGAACCCGACCCGCACCCTTTTTCTTCAACCCTAACCCGCAAAAAATCGTGTCGTGTTCGTGTCGTGTCGTCGTGTCGTAACCCGAATTGCCACTCCTACTCAAATATGTGATCCTATGGTAGGTACAACATATCATAGAGTGTAATAATTATGCATCAAGTATATCAAGAAATCATGCTTTAAAACTCATTTGGTATTATTCTAGGATCTATTGAAAATCGGGCAGCATAACGGTTGTATTTTCCCACAACTAAAATTTTAAACTTACATAAAAACCATATAATTCAATCCCAGAACAATCCAATATATCTCAACAGTTCACAAGTTCACCAAATATCCAATCAAATCAACTAAATCCATGAAAATCGATAATTTTAAGAAATATGTCATAATACACATTTTAAATAAAATAACGATAAAAGCTTAATAATTGAACCCCTATCTTGCCTTGATAGCTACGCTAAGCTAAGTTATCGGTGCCCGTAGAATCTCCTGTTCATCACTCGGTCACTTGAGAGGTCGTTTCAGGATCCCGTGAGCTTAGTTTGAGGGTTGACTTTCCAAGCAAAGCCTTAAATTGAGAAACGGATATCACCAATGAATTCTTAGCACCCGAAAATGCTAGGTGTGACATATAATTTGATCAATTTGGGCCCCGACCCGAGACCCGGCTCGTGGCACGTAAAATGAGGCGAAATCCCAAGCCTCGCATCTCGGATTTCGTGCCACTTCGAAACCTATTGATTTTATATATTAAAACTCGTCTTGATGTTAGTCCAATTTCGAAGTTCAATTTCAGTTTTGGGGCCCCTAGCTTAAATTTGGGCTTGATTAGCAACTAGTTATAAAAGTGACAAAAATGACAATTTCTGAAAATATTTGCATAAATACCACAAATTTCAAATCTAATTTTCTCTTAATATATCCTATTCTACACAAAACCACCACTCATCCTCCAATCTTAGACCATACATTCATCCCATCAAGTTTCATGGGCAATAGTTGGACATTACAAAAATAATTATACAATTACCTCATTTTGTTACAAAAATGACACAAAAGGTTTGAAATGCTCACCGAAGCTCCTTTGCCTAAAATTATTGATAGTGAAGGGTCAACCCAAGTTGAAGGAAGCTTAGGCTCACTGTTCACAGCAGTGGGTGCAGGTCAACGGAGGCGAAATGCAGGAATCAACTACAAAATGGCTCAGTTTTGGGTGCAACTTCTTACGCGCATTCTCGCGACTGGGCAGTGCGACCGCTGGTGGAGATGGTCGGCAATGGGCCACCGGTTGCTGGGCTACAGGTCCGGCTAGGTCTCATGGCCAAAAGGATGCCGACGGCAGCTAGGGAGGGCTTCAAAGTGAGGGATTGAAGTGGGAGAGGATAACATGTGAGGGATAGAGAGAAAGAGAGAATGTTTAGGATTTGGAGAATTTTTGGGGAAATTTTGACAGGTGGCAGATCTGAAATGGGGAGGAAAGATTTCCCAAATCTACATTTTAGTCCTCAGCCCGAGTTTCTCTTCAATTTAGTCCAAATATTTGAGTTCTACCCCAATTTCAGAAATTTCTTTCACTTTGGTCCTTACCTGAAATTTATTCAAACTTTAACCAATTTTAATTAATTCCAATTTATCATTTATGAAAAGACTAAAATAACCTTGATAAAAATCAGGGTTTTCATATCTTCCCCTTCTTAAGGGAATTTTGTCCCGAAATTCAATGTACAAGGCAAGAATCAAAGTACAACCTCAAGTTGAAAGTTAAACAAATGAGGATACTTTTCATACATCTCGGTCTCGAGTTCCCAAGTGGCTTCTTCTTCCTTCAGGTATTCCTAAAAAACCTTGACGAGCGGAATTTCTCTATTACAAAATATCTTGAGCTCACTTCCTAGTATTCGAACTGATTGCTCCTTATAAGTTACATTCTCTTAGATAGGCACTTCCATGTACTAGATAACATGAGATAGGTTAGATATGTACTTTCTGAGCATTGAAACATGGAATACATTATGTACTCAACCCAATTAGTAGTAGATCCAAACGATAAGCAACATGCCTAATTCTATCGGTAATCTCGAATGGTCTAATGTACCTTGGAGCTAACTTCCTTTAACTCCAAATCTTGTGACTCCATGCATTGGCGTAACTTTCAAGAATACCCTGTCATCAATATCAAACTCTATCTCGTGTCTCGTGGGGTTTGCATAGCTTTCCTAGCAACTCTGAACAACCTTGAGTCTCTCTCTGATCTTGTTGACTTTATCTGTGGTCCCTTGTACTAGCTCTGTGCCAAGAGTAACACACTCCTCCGTATCAGCCCAACACAAGGGTGATCGGCATGGTCTCTCATATAGTACCTCATATGAAGCCATGCCAAGACTGGTTTAGTAGCTGTTGTTGTAAGTAAACTCCACCAATGATAAGTGATCATCCCAACTTCTACTAAAATCTAGTATACCTGAGTGAAGCATTCCTCTAGAATCTATATAGTCCTATCAGATTAGTCATCTGTCTGAGGATGATGAGTTGTACTGAGATTCAGTTCTGTTCCTAAAGCCTTTTGCAAAGCTCTCCAGAACTTAGATGTAAATCTTAGATCTCTGTCAGACACTATGCTTGATGGTGCCCCATGTAAGTGAATAATATTATCCATATAGAGATGACACAGCTGTGTAAGTGAAAAGTCAATCCTGATCGGTATAAAGTGGGCCGTCTTTATCATCCGATCAACTATCACCCAAACAGCGTCATTCTTTCTTCGAGTCCTTGGTAAACCTGTTACAAAATCTATGGTGATTTTATCCCATTTCCACTCTGGGATAGGTAAAGGCTAAAGTAGTCTAGCCAGCCTCTCGTGTACTGCCTTGACTTGCTGACAAGTCATACACTTAGCCACAAAAGTAGCTACATCTCGTTTCATACCTTTCCACCAATACTGCCTCTTTAGATCGTTGTACATTTTAATGCTACCAAGATGTACTACGAACTTGGACTTATGAGCCTCAGTCAGAATAGGCTATCTAAGATGAGGGCTATTAGCTATAGCTAGTCTTCCATTAAAAAACACAAACCCTTCTCTATTGGTACTCCAACCATTTAACTGCTCACCATTCTAAAGTTGGTTCCAGATTGCTCTCAATTCTTGTCCTGCCACTGACTTTGTTGTGCTATATGGAGAAGTGATGGTGTAGCCACAATATTGCTGATACAAGTAGTTTTCCCATTTTCGTTATGCTCTATGTCATAATCACCAATAGTAAGCAAGCATACTATGAGACTTTCTGCTCAGAGATCATCTACAATGTTGGCCTTTCCAGGATGGTACTGAAGTTCGAAGTTATAGTCCTCCATATACTTAACCCATCTTCTTTGTCTCAAGTTTAAGTCTCGTTGAGTAAACAGATACTTCAAACTCTTATGATCAGAATAAATCTCAAATTTCATACCATACAGATAGTATCTCCAAATCTTAAGAGCAAAGATCATAGCTGCTAACTCTAGATCATCAGTGGGATAGTTCTTCTCATGTGGCTTTAACTAATGGGAAGCACCTTGCTATTCCACATTAAGATACATCCCAATCCTGAATCAGAAGCTTCGGTATACACAACATAAGGTTCATTACTATTAGGAATAGTAAGAACATGTGCAGTTATCAATCTCTAATTCAATTCCATGAAATGCTTCCCAATCATCATTTCATACAAACTTGACATTCTTTCTCATTAACTTTGTTAAAGGCATTGCAACTCTCGAGAAATTCTCAACAAAACGGCGATAATAACCCACTAGACCAAGGAAACTTCTTATCTCAGTTACACTTTTCGGTCTCTCCGGATTCTATTTTGGAAGGGTCAACCAAAATTCCGTATTAAGATATAACATGCCCCAAGAATTTCACTTCCGTCATCCAGAAGTCACACTTGGATCTTTTAACATAAAGTTGATGGTCTCTCAAGGTCTGAAGCACAATCCTCAAGTGCTTGGCATATTGTTCTCGAGTCTTAGAATAGATTAAGATGTCATCGATGAAGACGACCATAAACCGATCTAAATAAGGTCTAAAAATCCTGTTTATGAGGTCCATGAACGCTACTGGAGCATTAGTCAGGCCAAATGGCATAACCAAGAACTCAAAGTGACCATAACGAGTCTTGAATGCAGTTTTCAGTATGTCTTCCTCTCGGAACTTCAATTAGTGATAACCAGATCTTAGATCAATCTTGGAAAAGAATCTAGATCCATCAAGTTGATCAAATAGTTCATCGATTCTTGGTAAAGGATATTTATTCTTTACTGTTAGTTGATTCAGTCTTCTGTAATCCACACAAAGCCTAAAGGTTCCATAAGCTTTCTTAGCAAACAGAACAGGAGCACTCATGGAGAGGTACTACTTTTGTTAGAGCCATGCAATATTCTAAAATATAAACTGGTTGAGCCTCGAGAATCAAATCAATACAGAACTCGATCTCCCTATCAAGTGGTAGCCCTGGTAAAGCTTCCGAAAAAACATCTAGAAACTTACTAACCACTGATATCCAATGGTACTGATCAGCGGTTCCCATCTCACTATCGATGGCAAACAAATTCCCATAGCACTCTAGTTTCTTCCTTCCACCTATGCATGCTTTTAGAATAGGACTCGGTCTCAAAGGATTCAAGTGAGCTTGGTAAACAACAGGATACCCATCCTTTGGAAAGAGCGTCGCTCTTTTATTGAAATAGTCAACAGTCGCTCGATATTTGGATAGCCAATCTATACTAAGAATCACATCAAATTGTGATAAAGGCAACATAACCAAATTAGCTAGTAGCTTCCTACTATCAATCACAACAAGATAACCACGACAGACAGTAGAAACATCAGCAACTCCACCCATAGGTGTTCCTAAAGTTAACACATGATCCAGCGCAGAACATTCCAATCCCAATATTTGAGCAAACAATATGAAGATAAAAGAATGGGAAGTACCAGTATCAAATAAGACATGAGTCTAAGAGTAGGAAATGTAAATCATACTATCAACAACACATCTGCCAGTGAGGTTATAAGTCTCATCTATCTCTGCAACTACATAAGATTGACCAGAAGCTTTGCCTTTTCCTTTGTTCTATCTTCCTTGTCCAGGGCGACTGCTACTAGTTCCTAGAACGGTACTAGTATATCCACATCCTCCTTGGCTCCCAGAAGTTTGTGGAGTCTGAAAATTCTGAGTATAGCCCTGATTGTAGCCCGAACCTTATGGCCTATACTGATGCTGATATTGAGAACCATAGTGCTCTTGAGATTTTCGAGTTCAACGGTAAGGACAAAATTGTTAGAGTTGAAATCTTTGAAATCTTTCAACACATTGACTTCACTATTAGTTTCATCATTATCAGTAATATCCCAACTACTATGTTGAGTCTAAGTTTACAACGATTTCCCAATTAGAACCGTGCAATAGATCATCTATATAGGAAATTTGCTTCGCTTGAGAAGTTAGATATAAGGTTCATCTTTGTACCACTCTGAATTGATTGCAATACTAGTAATATTTTTGCTCGTTCATATCCTCTTTTATCAAGGGTTGGTATCACCATTTACACTTGAATAAAATGACAGAAAATTGGTTCAAATAAGTGAACTCTTGTATTTCTTGTAGACACCCATAAAATGTATTTTCTTCAATCCGGTACACATAATGCACTATTATGGGTTTTACGTCTAGAATTCCGAGTATGTGCTACAAATCGGACACCATTTACAATGTACACAGAGTATTACAATATATTGAAAATTGGTCCAAATGCCAACGAGTATGATTCATTTGTCACTTCAAGGCTACCATTTTGCCATAGATGATACATCAGATAATTTATAATTACAAAATATCATTAAGAACAATGATAAGAATGGAAATAAATATCACAAAGCAAAAAAGATATACCTTTATATAAAACTAAGATGAAAACTCTCTTCTTTGAATTTGGTCCAAGTTTTGATATTCGCTTTGTTGAAGCTCTCCCATATCTTCACTGGTCAAGAGCATAATTTATGAATGAATAATTTGATGGCGATAAATATTAGAAGTAAATAGTGAAAGAATTAAGTACGCTTACTCTAAATAAATTTGGATTTTAGGACAATCGTTCAATATATATATACCATTCAGCCTTCTTGCGAAGCTAAACATCAAGATGGACAACATTTGTTTTATCAATTGGATGACAATGGGATTGGAAAACTGAAAAACTCGGCTTCAGACCATTGTAAACAGGATCCTCAGTCCTTTTTGGCCTGTTGAATTTGGTCTCAACCACTTATAGGTAAGGGTCACCACATTTTGTGTGACAAATGCACGAAACAAAACATGGGTATTCTGGGTATTTTCTAAGTGCAGAGGTACTTTTTAAGTGTAGAGGTATTTTGGGTATTCTCCTAAGTGTAGGAGTAGTTTGGTTATTTTTAAATGTAGCGACATTTTCTAAGTGTAGGATATTTTGGTATTTTCTAAGTGTGGGAGTATTCTCTAAGTGTGGAGGTATTTTGGGAATAATATTTCGTTTTGGAGTATTTTTGGGTTTTTTGGTTAAGTGTCGGGGTATTTTAGATTCTTTAATAAGTATAATGGTATTTTGGGTATTTTATCTGGTATTATAATAAGTGTTATGGTATTTTTGGTATTTTATTCAGTATAGAAGTATTTTGAATATTCTCCAGTGCAGGAGTATTTTGGGTATATTAATAAATGTAGGGGCATTTTAGGTATTTTATTTAGTGTATGGGTATTTTGGGTATTCTCCTAAGTGTAGGGGTATTTTATTTGGCGTAGAGGCATTTTGGGTATTCTCCTAAGAGTAGGCATATTTTGGAAATTTTATTTGGTTTAGAAGTATTTTCGGTATTTATGTTACATACAGTACTCTATTTCATATTAAATTAAATCGATTTATAAAATAAAATTACAATCAAATTAATAACATATTACAAAATTTACCACAACCATTATGCATTCCCAAAATTTAACTAACATATTCCACATATTCCTTTATCACATAATCTACCTTTTTCATTGCTTAAACACATATTCCATATATTCTATCTTTTTATCGCATAATCTACCTTTTTTATTACTTAAACATATATTCCACATATTCCATCTTTTCAATCACACATTTCACATTTTTCATTATTTAACCACATATTCCACATATTCTAAAATTAAATTAATACTAACTTTTTAAACCTGAATTCACAAAATAAGATAACTGACATATTGAAACCTAAATTATATATTCGAAATATTAGTATTCCATATTCAAATAATTACCAAAATTACATAATCCAATATTTATATTGGAAATATTTATCCATAATAAAAAATTCACAAAAAATAAATTAATAACCTCAATCTATCCCTAGAGCTTTCCAACAACCTTATACAGTCAAAATTTTTTCTACACACAAAATATCAACAAAAGTAAATAAATAAATATTTAAATTAAAACTAAATAAATAAACAAATGAATAAAAACAAAACATAATAAAAATAAATAGAAACTAACCGGAGGGATGGTGGAGGATTAGATGGCAATGGAGAAGCGAATGAGGTAGAGCTACGGGTGCCGAGGTGGCTAGTTTGATGGCAGCGGCGACCGGACATAAAGAGAGAGAGAGAGAGAGAGAGAGAGAGAGAGAGAGGGAGTGGGAAAATAAGAGAGAAAAAGAGAGAAAGAGAGAAAGTGAGAGAAAGAGAGAAGAGTCATGAAATCGGAGTGAGAGAGAGATAGAGTAAAAAAATGAGAGAAATTGAGGAAGAAAGGGAGATACAGTCGAAGTTGTACTAAACAGGTTTAAAGCGGTGACAAAAGTCATCACTATATACAAATTAAATGGAAGGTGTCATCTCATTTTGGTTCAATTATTTATGACGTCAATTTGACCGCCTAAAGTTTTGAGAAACAATTTAAAGTGGTGATACATTGTCGTCGCTTTACAATCTTTAAATAAAATAAATATTAATTTTATTTATTATATCCATTGACGTTTTTTTTTAAGGAAATAACTTTATTAACGCTTACATAATGATTACAATAGCTAATCAGGTTACATATGACCTCTTATAGTGAGAATCAGGAAAATGATTCATAAAATTGAAGATAAAAGCTAGTTCGGAGATCTCAGAGCACTGGTGGTCCCCGATGACAATCTTGGAGAAAAACATCATTATGAAGGATAAACAAGAGTTCTTCAATGGCTCATCTTGATCCTTTCTAATCTAAATTGGCACCTCTGATTAATTCATTGAAAGAGATTCTGCCAATTCTGATCAGCTATGGTAACTACCTCTGTAGATCTGAATAAAAAATGATGGCAAATCTAGAGTACAAACCACACTCTTGACAAATAAAAAACTAAGAAATAACATAAATCACCACAAATTTAGATCTGGGTGTACTAAAACCTCCATAAATCTAGATCTAGGAGGAAGATTGCCATTCCACATGGGAGGTTATTTGACAATAAAATTAAAAACAGGAAAGAAAATGGAGAAAAACCCATACTAGAGATAGGGAACACCCTCCCCCCTCCCCGGTAGATCAAAAGAACCTATTAGCAAAGGAGTGGAAGAGAAGTTGACGGAGAAGGAGACGTTGCTGGAGGGAGGGAGATCCGGTTTCTGTATTTTCCATTTACATTTTCGACAAAAGAATTAATTTCAATTAAAAAGTGC
The DNA here is from genome assembly GCA_002914845.1 of Trema orientale. NCBI lineage: Eukaryota > Viridiplantae > Streptophyta > Magnoliopsida > Rosales > Cannabaceae > Trema > Trema orientale. Next base: position 243,702 of record JXTC01000171.1, read on the forward strand.
AAAAGACTTGGTGGATATTTTCACTACACTTCCTACAATTGGCACCAGTTCATTTTGCATGCCACGAGGAATTCTTTCCTTGTAGTCATTACTGTTGTGTCAGTGGAAGCACAAATACCAAACTTGTTAGATAAATATCAAATTATAGGGATTTACAACAAAATATAAATAACAGAAAAATCACAAGTGACACAAGAATTTATCGTGGTTCAGCTATAAAATACAGACTACGTCCACGTCGGAGACGGTGAAGAATTCCACTATAACCAAAGGAGATTATAAAAGTCTGACAAAATTTTCCTCACACTCAAATCCCAAATACATCCAAAACTCAGAGTATCAAAATCTGGAACAAAACAAGATGAGGCCACAGTAGCATCAACAACCATACTATCCTGAAGAAAATATAGGCCATTATACAATTTTCCCTTAGTCACTATATGAGCATCCTTGCTAACACTCAAAACTCCACCTTAATCTGAATACTTATAACCTTGTAAGTCGAGCATCCCCAAAGATATAAGACATTTTCTCAAATTTGGCACATGTCTAATATTGGTCAAAGTTCTAACAACACCATCATACATTTTAATTCGAACAGTACCTACACCAATAACTTTGCAAGACATGTTATTCCCCAAAAAGACATAACCCCTATCAATATATTGATAGTCAATAAACCAATCTCTAAAAGGGCACATATGGTAAGAACAATCCGAATCAAGAATCCAAGTATTGCCTAAGCAATCACCAGAAACAGATAGAACATAATCACCGTCATTAGAACCATCCTCAGCAAAACTAGCATGATTATCTGTAGTAAAGAATTTTTCACCAGTCTCTTTATTTCCTTTAATCTTTGGACATTCAAATTTCCAGTGTCCAGGTTGATGATAATAATTGCAATTGCCCTTCCTATTCTTAGAATTTCCTCTACTTCTGTTTTTGTCTTTTCCCTTTTCTCTACCTCTAGCAATTAATGCACTTGATTGATTTTCATCCCAACTTTCAAACACTTTTTTCTTCGATTCCTTAGAATTCAAAGATGCTTTAACATCTTCCATACTAATAGTATCTATCCCATATAACATAGTATCAACAAAGTACTCATACGAATGAGGTAAAGAACATAACAAAATTAAGGCTTGATCCTCATCATTTTTTACATCAATATTTTTCAGATCTAGAATAATTTTATTTAAATCATCAAGATGACTCTTAATAGGTTTACCTCAGGCATACGAAGAGTGTACAAACGCTGCTTCAAATATAGCCGATTGGTGATGGACTTAGTCATATACAGACTTTCAAGCTTAAGCCACAACCCAGAAGCAGTAGTCTCGTTAGCAACCTCATGCAGTACCTCATCTGACAAAGACAACTGAATAGCACTATGTGCTCGTTCTAAGCGATCTTGCTTCTCTTCATCTGATAAATTGGTTGGTAAAGCTTCCCTGCCATTTAGCGCCTTAAGGAATCCTTGCTGAACTAGAAGAGCTCGCATTTTAACATGCCAAAGACTAAAGTCACTCTTCCCGTCGAATTTTGCAACATCATATCTTGTCGTTGTCGCTATCGCAAAAGCCAAAAATCCAAAATAATTTGACAAATAACAAGCTCAAAATCAAATCAAAGAACCTAAATCTCTTGATACCACTTATTGTGTCAGCAGAAGCAAAGAAGATGCTTTGCTAGCAATATTGTTGCTAATATCAAAAGGAAAAACAACAAATAAACAAGCGACAAGAAAACAAAACCCAAAGCTTGTTTATACCAAATTCCCACAAACTAAGAGAGATTAATTTGTATATTGGGAGACCAAATACAAACGGCTACCCAAAAGACTTCGTATGGCTGCTGCACATATGCTCCAAGCAGTTAGCCAAAAGAACAAAAAACAGCCACATTGAATGAAAAAGGTTATTATATGTATATATATATATATATATACCTATATTGACACTCACGGCCATCGACTAGAAAAGGGAAACTTCCCTTATTGCATTGGGCTTAGGCCCAAAACTAAGAAAGGCTTAATTAAAGTCATATTGCCAACAATTACCTCCAACACTTGGCAAACACTTATAAAGTATCCCAACTTTTACTTCACAATGTGGGACTAAAGGCATAAATAGGCTTGGGTATCTACAATGTTTCTTCTCTTTTTATTTGAACAACACTAAAGTCCAACAGCTCCTTTACTCCAGAATCTGATATTTAACATTAAACATATAAATAAATAAACATATACATACATACATGTGTGAACGTTCGTTTATATAGAGTTTTACGTACTTTTGGAAAAAAAATTTGGATCCGGGTGCTTCAACTGATCAGATTTTCTTACGAAGAAGAGCTAGAATGTGAGAGTAACCTCCATAGTTAAGAAAATTGTTATATTAAATTAATATTAATATTCATATCAGTGATAGGAACGACGAAATTGGCAGTTGTACCAAAACTCGTAATACCAAATTGGATGCCATGATTGAAGAGAAATAATTATGTCTATAATTATTTATAATTTATACCAACAAAACTCTTTCCGATTGATGGAGGCCATTATTGAAGAGAAATATTTTTCTGCTCTTTTCCTTTTCTTTATTTTTTTTTTCAAATGATATGCGTGGCCAGAAAAGTATCCCTCAGATATGTTTAAAAAATATTCAAAAAGAAATCTCCAGAATATACATGTTTTTTATGTTATAAAAATTACAAAATTTCTATATTCTAACAACCCAACAAAGAGGAGACTATTTCAAGATTCTAAACCCTTTGGACTCATCTAACTCCTCTATCAATATACAAGGATTGTGATCCAATATCTCGTCATCGTTTTCAAGTTGTCGACTTTCTTTTCGTCGTTTCCAATTGTTATTTGATTGGATTTGGTTACGCTGACGATATACACAAGTTTTCAAGTTGTTGGCATTTTTATATTTCTAGGGTCTTCTTCTGCCAACCCTACGGTCGTCTCGTTTTTTAAGTTGTCTTCGTGCAAAAAGTACGAGTAATAAAATAAGTAAAAGTAAACAGAAGTTTGCGACACCAATGGATCCCCATACATTTTAGGTCATGTTTATTAATACATAACGGACCAGAAAAAAAATAAAAATTAAGAAAATGATTGTCTTTCTCTTCTATTCGTGTGTTTACTAATCTATTTATAACGCATTAAAATCCTTTACATAGTTAACTTTTGAAGGATGACTTAATTTTTGACTTCTTTTCATTCTTCTTTAAACTCATTCTATTTCTCTTTCCCTTTATTAAGACAATTCATATAGAAAATGCATTCTTTTCTTTGGTTAAGCAAAAAGAAATCGGAATAGCTATTCCATTAGAATGATTATTCTACCAAGCTATAAGAAACATACATATAGAAATTCATAAACTTATGCAGGATCACTGAAATAGCTATTGCATAATTGAAATTAATAAAATATTTTTCTTTTCCAAATTATAAATACATCACATGTTTTACTTAATTAACCTTTCAATGTACATATATAATATCATGATTTTGCAAGTAAATTAACGCTCTCAAAAAAATGAGAGTAAATTCATATCAAAATATTTTTTATTTATTATGATTTATGTAAATTTATACTTTTCTTTTCAAAGAAAGACATTATACCACTTTTTAATTATGAACCAATCAATATATTATTGGTTATTATTTTAATATGTGAGGTGATAGCCATAGATTTCAAAAAAAAAAAAAAAAAAAAAAACTAGAAACTTAATATCACACAAACACATAATGCAGCGGAAACAACAAGATCATACTCGTAAAATTAGAAAGAAAAAGGTCTAATCTCTTGAAGACCGTTACCGACGCCAACGCAAGGACGATGCGAGTTATCCCAATCTAAAGTCTTCCAGACTATGACTCGTTTTCTATACTGTACTCGGTGCGTGGTCATCTTATACGCTACAAGAGAAATGATTAGAAGCTGGAAATCAGAAATTAAAAACTAACACAATAACAAGAATAATTTCTTGTCACTTAGCTTTTAATTGATCTGCGTGATTTTCTTTTCTGTCTAGCGAATTATGATCACTCAAAACTCTCAAGAAAAATTGTACGCTCTTATTTTTATTAGAAAGTTATTTTTTTTCTAGGTGTAGAGAAAAATTCTCACTTTGAAATTTTACGTAACTTTTTCTCTGTACAAAAAATTCCTTGACATCTTTCTTTTTAAAGTTTATTTTCTAATAGAAAATATCTGTCCAGATTCGATGTACGAAAGCAATCCCTTATTAGTAGGATTACTCTACACGTTTTTTGCCAGAGAGATTCTCTACAAAAAAACGTATAACACCCTGAAAAAGGTGTATTTTCAAATTTCAAAATATTTTCCCATATTATTTAATTCCAAAGATAATTAGAAATTAATTCAAATAAATATATATCCTTTACTTATTCAGATTTCTTAATTCAAATTAAGAAACTAAATGAAAGGATATTTATTTCCATTATCTTGACAGTTGCCAAATCAAATTGACTAACACAAAATAATATGTACAGATTTTTACTGATAAACTATCTATTTGAATTTTATTCTAAATTAATTATTACAACAATTTAGAATTTCCAAAATTCAAATAATCTATCTTGTAATTAAATTGCTAATCCCATTTAATGGGACTGTACTACACGCTTAGCACTGTGCCTCACGGCAAGTGCCACATACCTATACCCAATTATTGGGCTAGGCTTGTGCAGTCTTGGGCTTGTGAGGCCCAACTGCTATTTCTCTTCAATCAATTGGACTTGTAGTGGTACAACTGAATTTACGGGCTAGCTCGAGAATCTTTGGGCTTATAAAATAGTGGCTCCCATAATTGTGCCTTAAATTAATCGGCTCAATTGTTAATTCCAAATATACTCCACAAAAAAAATTAGAATTGCACTCCACTATTAAATGGTATTTTTACGGATATTATCACACTAGAAATAATTAGCCCATACGACATTGATATCTATACTTTAATCCTTTGTACTATATCATAATTAAATTGATATCTCAACTGTCTAATTAATTTAATTATATTTTATTTCTTGACTCTACTGGTTTTCTCTAATGATCATTTTCAACATATTAATTAGATATGTTGACACACTATGGCCAGAGAATTCTGTGATCAAGTACCGAAAACCAGTCAAGGGATATGTATGTAGAAATTCCATATTATCAATCTATAAGTATCACTGTCCACAAATACCTCCCACCAAGTTACGGAGAATATTAACCCCTCAATTAGAGTTGCACCCTTTAGTAACTCAAATGTTCCGGTATAAACAAACATGAATTTATAATTAAATCAGGATTGAGAATAAAGTATTATCAATGCTAAATGAGATTGAATAAGTCTGACAGTTATTTGAGGTCTATTAAATCTCATAATTGATCCATTCAATGTACTCTAACTACATTAGTAAATCCATACATAATTAAGTCAAATTACTCAATGAATTTACAACAGTTAAAATAAAGAGCCCAACTTTATTTTGTTAACTGCGAACAATTTTATTTAATTATAAAATAACTTGTATCGATGTCTTCTGTGAATCCACCTCGTGATCACAAAGATATATATTATGTAATTAAATGGACTTTTATTCAATCATACATATGCAAAAGACATAATGAAAATATCTAACATATTTTATTAATTCCAGAAAATATTTATTACATGATGGAATATGCTTTGAAGAGCATACATTCCCAACATATATATACTTTCAATTTTTAGCGGGGATTCAAATTATATTTCACTCTTTTATTTGATAATTATTATAATTAATATATATATATATATGGAGGATTTCTCAATGGTTACAAATTTTTTGTGACCATAGATGGGTACTTGAAAAATTAGTGATGGCATTAAATTTTTTTGGCCAGTATTAAATGTTTTTGGCCAACCACCAAACTAATCACCACTGTAGGATATAGATCTAACGGCTTAAACCATTGTAACCATCCATGGGTAAATATTGTTGTAACCATTTAAACCAAACCCATGTATATATATATATATATTAAGCTCTCGCAATACATTTTAATATTTTTAGTACATGTTTAGCATTAAAATTAGGGGTATTTTGTCAAAAAAGTTATTATTCAATTTTGTTTCAACTACCAACCAAACATAGTAGTCATAATTCATACATGAATTCTAATGTCAAACAAAACACAGAAATTAGATTCTATTGATCTAATGTACTCATATTCTTATTCCTAAATTATTATATTCCTTCAAACCAAACGTCACAAGCTTTGCTTGGTTACAATTTTTCTTTTCTTTTCTTTTTTTGGAAGGAAGGAATTTATTTTCTTGGTGTCCATAAATCGCTTTTGCAGATTTGTGGTTGGTTCGTGTCTCTATTAATTTTTCAAATGTAATACTTGCGAGCTTCTGAGAAAGATTTCTGACAATGTTATTATTTTTATAAAGCAATAAACGGAGCTAATATTCAGCTCCAAGTCAGCATAGAGATTCAGAAAAAGAAAAAAAAAAAAAAGTTCTCTTATGCAAAGAGATTCCTGCAGGGAATGAAAATAAGGAAACTGATTCCCTTTCCCTTTTTTTATGTACTTATTTATCTATTTTGAACACACTAAATTGAGAAATTTTTCACATAGTTAAATTTTAAAAAAATGACTCAATTTTTAATTCATTCTCATTCCTCTTTAAACTTATTCTCATTTCGTTTCATTTCATTATAAATTATTAAACATAACCCTAGTGTAATCAATGTCAGTGCAACTTCTTTCTATAAAAATAAGGCTGTAAACTGATCAATATTGTCGGTGGATAGCTAAAATTCAAACCTTTTAGACCCCGTTTTCCTAATAATTAATATAATAGATTGTGATTGCATAATAGAATCTATGATTTAAAAAAAAAAAAACAAGGTTGCATAATTTCCATGAAAATGTTTTTAAATCATAGATACCAGTTTAAGTAATGTGGACGTTGATCTTAGCACGTACTAAAAAGTTGGTACATATATAACAAAACTTGTAACTCGTTTGGTGAAGGATCTTTGTTGCCGGTGGTGGTGGGAGGGGGAGAAGGGTGAGATCCATCAATAAATTTGAGTAGATCTTGACCAATTAAAAGGGTCCTTTTATTTGTAATTTTCAAGAGAGATAATTGGTGGATGTGAGTATAAGAGAATTTATGGTGTAGATGACGATAAGATGGTGGCTGGGTTCTTGTGCATTAGGAAGAACAATTTGGTTATTTGCAGCAGCCATAGTTGAGAAAGGAAGGATAAGAATAATGGGTAAAGAAGGCGGCGGACAAGGGGCAGCCGTAGGGTGGTGGGAAATTACCCAGGAGAAGCTCTTGTTATCATAAAGAGATTCAGAGAACATAAATTTATGGAGCTTATGATATTCAAGAAATGAATAGATAAATCTAAAAGATTAAGAAATCAAATGCAATCAGAAAACTAACAAAAAATATCTAGAACAATAATTACCGAATCTAAACAAATGATTAAATCAAATCAATTCAAATTAAATAATTAAATGGAATCGTGATTTCCGTATAATCTCACAAACGTGTAATCTCTAAACTAGGTTATGTTCCTCACTATAGATACTCATTTAATGATCTAATCAACTATAATTTTACTACTGTTAGTCCACGGTGTTGACCTATATTGGCAAACAAATTGGCAAAAATAATAAACTCAAGTTGTTGTGAGAAAACTAAAAAATTGTTACAACAGCTCTGCTGATGTTGTAAAACACTTGTTGCAACAGATTTCCAAGATCACTCACAATGGATTTCTAATTTTAGAAACTTTTTGTTCTTGCATCTTTTGGTCTATTTTCCTTATTTAACATTTCCAGAAGGATAATAGGGATTATTGCTGATATATTTTTGTGACTAAGCTGGACCTATAAAAATTAGGAAAATGTTCTATTAAAGTGATATTCAAGAGTGATATAGCATCTGTTGTACCATAACTTAAAGCTTAAATACCAAATAATTGGAGGATGAGTAACACTAGGGACACCAATAACTTACACTAAAAACTTAAACCACATGAGTTGGCATTCATATCAATCACTAAATTTTGAATGGTGTGGTCCCACTCATAGATAAAATAATAGCTTAATTGAATGTCACATCATTGGTGTAAGTTTTTGGTGCAACTTTTTGGTGTCCCAATCATTATTCTTGGAGGATACTACTCTAAGATCTATGAAATTGGGAGCGACTAGTATACAATCCCAATTTTTTACTGCAGTCGTGTGATTGATCTGATGACTCATTTTATGCGTGTTCAATAAATCTATCTTACACCTTACCACACAGAAAACTACTATTACTTTATCTTTAACAGGGCAACAAATATGTCTTCATTTCGATCTTCCATGGCGCTTCCTGTGTTCTTCAATTCTTTTTTTTTTTTCCCCTTAATTTCCTTCAAAATTTCTCATACTTCAGCCTAGAAAAGGAATCAAGAATGATATTTACTATTTCAAAGAAAATGGATTCATGAAAACAGGTACTAAGATTAAATGTTATCGTGTCTCAAAAAGAATAAAGCCATTGAAATACAACTAAATTTTAATCTCATATCTAACAGAAACCGTAAAGAAGAACATGTTTGAATTTTTCTTCTTTTTTTTTTTTTTTTTAACGAAGTGCCATGAATGGTTTGAAAACCCAAGAGACCAATGATTTCACATTTATTTGATGGGTTATAAATCGAAATCTGGAGGTAAAATAAATCAATCTTCACTGTTGTTCATATCTTCTCCTTTCAAAAAAAAAAAAAAAGAAAAAAAAAATCAACGAGCCATGGATGTGCACGATCGTCACTTTCACCGTTCCATGGCAGGGTAGTTTTTTATTTATTGATTTGTTTATGTATTGGGTAAAATCAGGTGAAGTAGTATTCACAATAAAAATTGTGATCCTTAGTCCTACAGATGTTAACTAGACCATGTCGTGCCGGTCTAAACACATTTAATTGCATCACATTTGCACCTCGTGTCGTGACAGCCCAAATACCATTACTAATTGTGTCGTATTGTACCCGACCTATTACGTGCTTGTACCCATGTTGTGCCTATGTTGTGCCCGTGCTCTTGCCCAATTTCGTGCCGTTAATGTGCTATTGTCGCACTTGTTTATTTTCTTGCCTAATTGTTCTGTTTTCGATACTATGCTATTATCGTGCCTAATCATGCATGTTTCCAATATTATGCTATTTTAGAACTAATTGCACCCATTTTCGATACTATATTATTGTCATGCCTAATCGTGTTTGCTTTTTATTATCCTATTCTTGTGTCTAATTTTGCCCATTTTAATATCATATATGATTTCAAGCCTAATTATTTTCTTTTTCAAATTCTTATTGTTCTTGTTCCATAATCGTGCTCATTTTTTATTTTTATTTTTTAAATTCGTTGTTTTAATACTATTAGACATATTTTCTTCTAAGTAATTATGAATTATAAATTGTTAATTATATGTAATAGAAAGAAATTATTTGAAAATTGAGATAACTTTTATATAAAAATAAATTTAAATTGAAATATTAGAGTTTACGTGAGAAATGATAATTAGTTTAAATTTCTATAGTTAAAGTCTATCCTACCTAAATTGGCGCCTACTTAAACTATATCAAAATATATAACTCTAAAATTATGATTGGCACCTACTTAAACTATATTTTTCTTTCTTAACATTTTAAAGATTTTCTTTTGGAGGTCCATTTTGCCTTAGATTATTAATATTTTAAACTTTTTAGCATAAACTTATTAAATTTTAGAACTTTTATATTTATAATATATATTATTTTTACTTAGAAAATATTTTAATTTTAATTTTTCAAATTTATTTACGTTTATTGTAGTAAAATTATGCCAAAAAAATTAAAATAAATTTAATTAAAATATTTTTTTGCAAACAAATGATTTTTCTTTCTGGATTCTTTGCAAAATACACATTTGCCATAGTGTATTTTAGGAAATACACCCCTCTTATTAATTTTTAGGTGAATACACCTTTTTTAGTTTTAAATTATTTTAAATACAAAAATACCACTAGCACTTATCTTATCAAGGGTCCACATTCCGACTAAACAGGGGAAGTTAAGTCGCTAGACACTTTGTCTAATGCCTCTCGACACTCATATCTAGTGCTTCTAATACCATGTATAGTGCATAACATTCACATACAGATCCAGATCTAGCTAGACATGATGAGTTGAGTTGCTAGACAGTTGCTCGATACTTATATCTAGTATTTCTAACACTCTGTCTAGCGCTCAATATTTAAACTTTTTTTTCCTAGTCAAGTTAATAGACACCATTTTTTAGTACTTGACACCATATCTAGCGCTTTCGACTTAAGGTTATATCAGTCTTTTTGTACCTTTTTTTTTTGAAAGGGGTGTACTTACCTAAAAACTGTTGAGAAGGGTATAGTTCCTAAAATTGACTATAGAGGGGGTGTATTTTACCTAATTTTTTATAACGTAATCGTTCCTGTTATTCGTGTATGTCGTGCCATGTGTCGTATTTGTACTGTGCTGGCCTGAACACATTACATATCGTATTGTGCCGGTTCAAATACGGTTATTAATTATGTCGTATCGTGTCATGTACAGTTACTAATCGTATTATGTCGTGCTGTGCCTGCCCGTTTTGACACCATTTTAGTCCATATCCAATAGGAGTGCTCAAATTTGGGCAGCAGCAATACGACCAAAATTGGGGTTAGTACAATAGACATCCCACATCCCCCTATGAAATCATAATATGTCTAGATATGAACACCAATAAAATCGGCCTTATTGGTGAGTTTTCATAGAAAAACATGATACGCATGGTCAGCAAATATCCTTTAATTTTCTTTTTAATTCTAAAAGCAATTTAGAGAATATGTATTTCCTATGTTATAAAGTACGGGAAATGATTGGATTGTTGATTATCTAATTAGTTAATGTAGTTTGTTTCAAGTACGTATTACCTAATATTTTTACGGCCTCGTGTGCCACGAACTTCGGAACATAATATTATAACTAAAGGACATGAAAATCTTGCGTTTAAAGACTCGATATCGATTATCTTTGGTCCCACTGTATTAGTTGATTTCTTTTCTTGTCCGCACTAACTTCCGTAGTTGATTTCATCGATTTTCTTTTTTTTTTTTAATTAGGTTCTGTGAGCTACAAACTTGAATAGTCGGGTTTTCATCTCACTACATTTTTTTTAATGGACATTCGTCTCAGTATAATTGATTTTGTAGATGCCAAATTTTACAATTGAATTTATTGGAGGGTCCATGACTACTTGTAATCCTATATCTAGAAAAAATAGGTTAGATTAATTTTTGGGTTGTGCTCATGAAAGCTGCCTATATACCATTTGCAGGGATCAAACCCTGATATAGTTCTGATTTCCTGCAAAAGAGTAAAAAATCAGTAGAGGTCATATATAGAGAGAATAAAGAATACGGCTACAAAGATTTTTAATAGAAACTGTATGGAGAGAATAGAATAGAATAAAAAGATGTACAATGAAGAAGAAGACTATGTATTTATAGGTAAATAATAGGTGTTTTATAAATAGGAAACTCTATTAATTTGATAATTAATAATTATCTTTTGGGTAATTTAGTCAAAATATGATACTTACTAGATAATGCCTGATCTGAAATATAATTACTTGATAATCATAAATAATAATTACCTCTTTTCTGAAATAGAGGACCCCCATAAAAATACAAATACCTTTTATAGGCCCTATATAGGCCATAAAATGAGTCATATGAATTTTACCCCCAACAATCAGCCCCCCACTCCTCAGTGCGAGTTTACTTGGACTTAAAGAGTAGTTCAAGTTAACCCTTCGCTTCCTTTTGTAATACTTTCCTTGTATTTTCTTGTTAGATAACAAATCAATATAAAGCAATTAAATTTGAAAATCAAACTTGTAAAAGATGAAACTGGGTTGTCATTTTTTTTTACAGCTCTTGGAACTCATTGGGAACGGAAAGGAATTAGAGCTCTCGGCTATCTTCCATACACCTTGTCAAGAAGATTTAAAAGCACTCATCGGAGAGGGTAGCTCCCGGAACTCATTTGGAACGGGAAGGAATTAGAGCTCTCGGCTATCTTCCATACACATCTTGCCAAGAGGATTTAAAAGCACTCATCGGAGAGGAAGGCTCCCGAAACTCATTTGGAATGGGGAGGAATTAGAGCTCTCGACAGTTATCGTTCTCCGTATTAAGAGGATTTCAAAGCACTCATTAGAAAAGATGGCCCCCAGAACTCGTTTGGAACGAGGAAGAATTGCAGCTCTTGGCTATCTTCCATACACACCTTGCCAAGAGGATTTAAAAGCACTCATTGGAGAGGGCGGCTCCTGGAACGCGTTTGGAACGGGGAGGAATTGGAGCTTTGACAGTTATCGTTCTCTGTGTCAAGAGGATTTCAAAACACTCATTAAAGAGGGCGGCTCCCGGAACTAGTTTGGAACGGGAAGGAATTGGAGCTCTCGATAGTTATCGTTCTCCGTGTCAAGAGGATTTAAATACGCTCATCAGAGAGGGCAATTTTTGGCTATCTTTTCTTTGCCAATAGGATTTACAACCACTCATTGGAGATTTTTTGCTTTTTCTGGATATTATATTATATCTTGTCACTCCGAGTCATAGTAAATGTTTTTGGCTGAGATAAAATAGTAATAGGAACATATATGAGGATGATAAACAGAACGTAATCATTAAAACACGATTAAATCAATCATATTAGTTACTCAAGTAATTCAAACGAGTCAAATAATCTATGAAATCTTTCAACTAATCCAAAGAATTCAAATACATCAAAAAATTCAAATCAAACTAATCAATTCAATTACACCGGATAATCCACACATTAACCATGCACATACAATCCAAGTCAATCAATTCAACTACACTAATAAAATCAATCATTATGGACAATCCAAACAAGTCGTCATAAAGTAAATCATTCAAATAAAAAATTATCACAAGACAAACAAGTCAAGCAGTTCAAGCCAATTAAACATCAAACTAGTCAATCCAAACAAGTTACTAAATTCAAGTCAATCAATTCAAGCTACTCAAATAGCAAACAAATCACTCCAAACAATTCAAGCTAATCAAATAGCAAATAAGCCAATCCAATCAAACCAAATAATTCAAGCTAATCAAATACCAAGCAAGTCACTCTAAATAATTCAAGCCAATTAAATAGCAAACAAGTCACTCCAAATAATTCAAATATTTAAATCAAACAATCCAACTGGTCATGGAACCAAATCAATCCAGACAATCAAACAGCAGTCAAACATTTCAATCAAATCAAGCAAGTAAAAACAATTTGATCAAATCAAACCAATCCAATATTTCAGTCACATTAATCAACCAAATTAAATATTTCAAGCATATTAGTAAGGGAAATTTGGTAAAATGCCCTTTCTTCATAGTTGATTTTGTGAAATATACCCCATTTAAAATTTGTTGTCTAGAATAACCTGTTTTAAATAAAGTGAGTGTAGAATGACATATAGGCCCTTAGTTAATTTTGTTTTCAAAAAAAAGAAAAGGCTCGGGTCTGAAATGAATTGGCTGTAGTTAAATTTTTTTAAAAAAAAGGAATGGAAAAAAAAGGAAAAAAAAAAGAAAAGCGGGTTTAATTTTTTTTTCCTCTCTTCTTCTCAAATGCAGGCATTGATCTCCTCCTTCCTCTCAATTCATCTTAGTCGGACTCTACCCCAACCTACAACAACTATACTCAAAGCCCTCCTCCACCATGCTAAATTCCATCTAATCTCAACCCGGAACCCGTCGGCTCCAAAATGCCCCTTCTTTCTTTGTTAATATGAGTTTGATTTGTAGATTAAAAGTTGTTTTCTAGTAGGACTTGATACTATAGCGAAAAAAAGAAAGTTTTTGGTTAACTTTTAAGCATGAAAAGCAGTAAACTGGAAAATAGGATGAAAAATGGTGAGATTCGCCGTAAAAAAAAAAACCCAGATCGGAATAGACATGGGTGTCTAGTTTCTAGATAGGAGTGTCTAGAACTCGACAAATTATACATATCGAGTACACTTAATATGATTGTCGAGTCTTGTCTCCACAATTGTTCATCTACACTGTATCAACAATGCTAGACATAACTGTCGATCCATAGGCCAACTATTATCGTCCAGGTGCTAGACACCACCTCGACTATGCTAGACACATTGTCTATTATTCTCGACAGTTTAGTCTAGTGACTAGATACTAGTGCTGAGATAATATCCAGAGTATAAAAAAGTTACTAGACAACACAGTTGTGTAACTCGACATAGTGTCTAGAAAGTTCGACAACTATGTTTATACACTAGACACTGTTGTCTAGCATAGTGTCTAGCTTTTTAGATAAGTTATCTATCTGATATACACTATTGTCTAGCTTCCCAGACAAGTTGTCTATTTGGTAGACATGATTGTCTAACTTCTCAAATAGGTTGTCTATTTGATAAACAATATTGTCTAGTTTCCCAAATTAGTTGTCTATCTGGTAGACACTATTGTCTAGCTTCCCGGATAAGTTGTCTATTTGCTAGACACTGAGTATAATAGACTAAAATTTGATATAAACCAAATCAAATACAATATAATTACAAAATTAGTGAGTTTTGTAAACTTAGTCACTACTTTGTTCATTACTATTAGAAACTTAGTCACTATATAATGAAAATA